>JACXGJ010017134.1:0-11505 GCA_016801105.1 Esox niger
CTCCTGCTCCTTCCCTCCCAAAATCCCTCACCCAAACTCCTTTCTCCCCCTCCATCTCCTGCTCCTTCCCTCCCAAAATCCCTCACCCAAACTCCTTTCTCCCCCTCCATCTCCTGCTCCTTCCCTCCCAAAATCCCTCACCCAAACTCCTTTCTCCCCCTCCATCTCTCGCCCCTTCCCTCCCAAATTCCCTCACCCTCACCTTTCTCTCTCCCTCTCTTTCTCTCTCTTTGTCTCTCTCATTTATAACTCAACTCTCCCACATCATACCAAACCATTTCTTTAGGGGGTTTTTCAGCCACCCCCTTCCCCCATCCCCTTTTCTTCTACCCCTCTGCCCTGGCCCTCTGCCTGCTCTTCCACTCACCCCCATGTTCGCAAATCACTTCTTCCCGTGTCAGCAGGTAAATTGTTTTGTCCTCCCATTCCCTGCTTTCATTACCTTGTGTAAATTAAGCGATATGTCGTCCACCGGTGTGCGCCAGAGCACCCACCGCGGCAACGCCAAAATCATGAGATTTGGCATAATAAATGAAGACAAACTGGCACTAGCACTGCTTCTTCTCCGCACGGGTTCGCCTTCATTATTCGCTTAACTTGCCGGAGAAAATGACTTAACCCTGACCTGTGTATTATGTCCCATATTCACTCCAGATAAAAGCCTTTTTACAGCGCACAACAATTTATATTCCAGCAAAGAGGCTCCTTTTCTCTGTCAGTTTTCCAATCTCAGCTCCTGAACACACGTCATTAAACTTGTCTTGCCTTCCTGTATTTGTCCATCAGTCCTTCTTTTTACATAAAATCTGGCAGCATTATTCTGGGATTTGATGGCACCCACTCATTTTTCCCCCATGGAATCTTTGATTGGAAGAAATATAGTCAGGCTGGGGCTATCTGCTCTCTTCTGTGGAATCATGTGCTTGATGAAATAGTGTTCCTCCAGCAAGAATAATAAAAACAGACTTGTGCATTACAGGGGGCTCTCAATCTGCCAGCTTGGCCAGAACTGAGTGAAAAAACCTCCCCCTGCCTTCTGACAGATTTGTATAGTTATCCCAGCAGATAAATGGAAGTGGGTGACCAGGATGGGGAAGGCCATGCATGGGGTGCAAAGCTGGGTGACCAACATGACTGCCTGTCTGCTGTGAATACACAGGTCAACCAGGGGCTGCTAATGGAGAAATTTGCTCTTTTATCTCCGGCCCTTCCATATGGGGTTATGGATACACACAGGAGCCACACAGAATAAACAGAGAAACCAATTGCATTTCAGAGGAAAATATGACAAGACGTATTGATATTTGAATGAATAGACATGGTCTTTATTGTGGGTTTTACTAGGTCCTATTTATTGATGGAGTTGGCAACAAAGATTACTGTAAACCCTGACTCACTCCAAATGCTCTGTGGAGAGAGGAGCTTATTTCATCAACCTGAAGAATCAATCGTGTTCATCAGCCACTCTCTGGCAGATCTCACTGGCAGGGTTGTTGTGTTTGTACTGACACTAGTCAGAGATATCAAAGGGGGAGATAAACACTCAGAAGACATAGGTAATATCTGGTCCGCCTCTCTGGCTGATTGACATATCAAGCCTGCCTTAATTAGGACAGGCTGATATCACTAACTGTAGCAACAACTTATCTGAAACAGCTTGTTTCCAGTCACAGAGCCACAACAAAAACAATGCTCCTGAGGTCTGTAGAGAAGCTTCTCAGATAATGTTGTTAATAGCTTCTGTCACCTGTGGACCGAAGAACAGAATCATTTGAATCCTCATAAAAGATCTGTGTTGCCTTTTATTATTTTGTTTGTGTTGGTGTTTTCTGTCGCACTGTGGTTGTTTTAACAAGTAGTGACTTAAAGCTACAATCAGAACGATCATGATGCAGTGATCCATCTTGGTATTTATATGCTGAGGGACGGGCCTAATGCACTGGACACACTTTTAAATTCATAATGAATTTGGAGAAAATGTCTGACCCTCCATACAATCAAAATTGTAGTTTCAAGCATGAAGTGACAAATATGGCAGCTGAACTATGCAGCAACTATACATTTTATTATTATAGAATCAACGGGAATACCACATATTATACATTTATGAGTCCAAAAACTGATGTGCCACTAAGGACTCCAGCGTTAATCAAAAATGATGACTAAAATTGTAGGCCTATTTCAAGGAACTGGCAATGGCAGGATGATTTTCTTTGATGAAAATTGTTTTGACCTTGTCAACATTTATCAACTTAAACTAATCTTTAATGCCGGCAATGTGACCAGAACAAACAATGATTGTGGGAAACATTGTATGAATTAGGTCCCGTTGTTGGTCATTTGCTATCAAATCATAAGACAAGTTGTGTTGAGTGGCTGCAGGTAGCTCCTGTACCAAGCCACACTCCGGCTGACTAGTGCAGAAGAAAGAATGACAAATACAGAATGAAAAAATGTAGCATGCAACTCATTTGTTACTGTGTTAAAGTTTCACAAGGTCGTTTGGAGAGGCATGTTAACACAATACCTGAATACAGATTTGTTTCCTTGTTCTACAAGTCACGGAGCCCCAGGTCTTTAAGCGATCATTATTACCATACAAATAGACAGACCTATTTAACAACCCTCTTTTTATCGCATAACACTTATTCTTTAGTGTTGCTCCTTGAAAGGCATTGAAATGCAGCTCCGTTTTTTGCAGGGTAGCGTCTATGGGTTGATAAAGGCTCAGAGCAATAGACGAAGCAAGGCTGACATCTTCTTAAGAGATGATAGGGAAGCCAAATCAAATAGAATGGAGCAGTCACTCTTTTCACAGATAGGTAGCTCATTTCTGCTGGCTGGGAGTGTGCATCCCTAGTGACGCTCTGTCTGGGAAAGATAGCTCACTCGGACTCCATTTATTATTTCATTCCCTGTCCCTCTTTTTACATGTTAGGCCATTTCTTTTTGGCTTTAATGAGTTGCATATTTTTCAATTTTTGATGAAAATCTTGGAATTTAGATTTTGAAACAATGCTTAATCACATTCCTTTTTCATTTATGTGAGAGGCAAAAATCAATTACTTTTATTAGACAAAGCAAATTGCAAATGAATGGAATGGGTAGCATTTAGAAACAAAGGATCCAGAATGGCCTAGATAAGTGTTATTCTTGCCCCTTGAGGTAAAGCGTGTGGCTTCGGTTATTAAATACTTTGAAAACATTTGCCCGTTAATCGTGGCACAAAAAAGTAGCAGAAACAACAATTAACCAAAAGTAATGGTTATATTTCGAACATCATGTTAAAAAGACTTGAGGAAAATTAGTTATATTCATCACAGTCCCAGTTGGGAACTAATCGTACTGTAAGTCCCAGTTGGGAACTTCCTCAGGTATCAGGAATTCAGCTGTTCATGCACACTTCCTGGGAGCTGAATACCGACAGCAAGTACAGAATAAGGATGCTCTGTCTGAACTAAAATAGCCGTCTGAACAACATTTTGTAAAATATTATTTGCATATAGGCCCAGTATATACAATATCTAATGGTCATCTCAGACATATCTGACATGTGATTCAAGTTTTCTGCATTTTTTACTCAGGCTTTTGTTGGCCGGACATTTATACCATATACCCTTTCCAGTAGACTGCAGTCTTCTCTGTGGAAGAGCTGCTGGTTAGAATGACTTGCCCCAAGTACTCTTACAGACTATTTACAAACTTAATCAAGCATTCACAACTTTACAGGATTTTCAGCTTGGCGCTTCATGAAGAGCACTTTGCTATCATATCCCACACATTCTTGACAAGTCCCTTTGAAAATTATTTATAAAAATTAACTTCTCTTGCAGGGTACTCATTGAAAGGAAGAATTACATGACAGATAAAGCACTTTATCTCCACTGAAAGGCTAGACAATGTACATTGAGAAATTGGGAAGACGGGACAAACAATGAATATTAAGTGCCTTAGAATCTAAAGCTGTCCTGCCGACTAAATTGAAACTGTATATCCTGAGGGGGCAAGGTTTCCAAATTGCTAATTACTGCCTCTGAAAGGGGGCTTTTTCTGATATGTTTGCTTGTGAAAGGCTGGCACTTAATGAAGCAGTGGCTCACTTTTTTTTACTTCCCCTCTCCGGCTTTCAGGCCTCTCCGCGGACTGCCTCCCAGGCCAGAACAATGATGGGCCCAGGAGCCCAGCTCTCCCACAGGCGCGGTGAGAGGAGGCCGGGGGCTGGGTACTGAGGGAGCTGCTCGGCACGCTGAAATATGGAGGGGACAGATAAGGTGGCAGCGGTACAGAGAGGGCCTCTCCCATGGGCCGAAGGGGAAATTTGCAGTTATTAAGAGGAAGATGAGACAGATTAAATGGCTTTTGTGCTCATTTTTTGCAGATACTTTCCTCTTTTTTTTGCTCCATCTGAGGGATGAAAGGAGTGGTAAATGACTATTCGCTTCATTCAGCCACATTGGTTTGAGTAAAATTTCCATTATTGGCAGTTTGTTAGACATTCTAAAAACACTTTGTTTAAAAAAGTATTAACATATGTAATACATTTAGAATTGGTCTCTCTCCACACAGAAGAAACAATGTCACTTTGACAGCCGTTTTCGGTAAAATACTAGAAATACTTTTCATATTATTAGCTTACAGTGTGGCCCATCAATTGGTTGCCTGGTCAAGAAAAAACGGAGTTGACATAACATGTTTACTGTAAGATACTGTTATTCTATTGCCTTGTAAGATGTGCATAGTCAGGTTTCTGCTACAAGAGTAGCCTATGCCCATGTGCAGAGCTCAACAGCGGCAGATTTTTTTTTCTATGTAAGAGATCAGGACAGCGGGCGGAAATGACTTCATTCGTGTGGCAGTAGGGCGGAAGTACGTATTATGTTTACAGCTGTGAAAACAAAACAAGCAGGAACTGCGGCTGGTGAGTGGAAACAGCAGCATAGTTACGTAACATAACGATATAATTTCTTTGAGAAACGGAGCGTGTCATTTTAGCGGTGTTTCACATATCAAATACAGTAACTACGATTGTGTCACTGTATTGTATTATAGAAAACATGTTTTCGTAAAGATAATGTTATTGTGCGTGGGATTCCCAGCACATATTACCCCACCACCAGACTATTACTAGCTAATATTGTAAGGTTTGGAGTTATTTAAGCAATCGTATTTAAAGAACGACATTTACTTTAGAGTTTACCGAAAAGCCGAAGGTTACATACACTATATTACATAGCTGTTTTCTTCTACTGTCTTCCACTTGCTTTTTTGGCCAATTCAGTCCTCTGATTATTAACCTAATGGCAAAAGCAGGAGATGATACTTTGTACGCGTACATGTTCAGTTTAAATGTTCTTCGGTAGTAGCTGTGTTGTAATAGTGTATGAATGATTTGTGAATAGATTTCTTCGATAGCCATTGTGTTATGCCGATGCTGTGTTACTATGGTTAGTGAATGGATCACGGAAATCTGTAAATGGCCTTAACACAATACACGAGAATAGAATGAAATCTATTCCCATAACAATTTAATAAGAAAACGTTCCTCTTATAATAGTCGATTAGCTTTTTAGTGCTAGATGTCTTACACGTAACAAAATAATCTAGTATGCTTAAACATAGAAAGGATTTACCTTGGCCTTTATGAAAGGTATTAGATAAATACGTTTGTTGTTCAATTTAAATAAGTCCAAATTTGAGTTAAATTAGGCTTTTAGCAGCATAAGCTAAAACGTCTTCACAAAGCATTCTGATTTAACAGCTGCTTGTCAGTGAATGCTGAGTGTAGAAATTCAGACCAGCAGCATTGTCCTCTTTTCCTTGCGTGAGTGTCAACTTCCAAATACTCAGTACTGCAGCTGTACTCCAGCAACTTACCTGTACTCCTTTCCCGTCCTCCAGCAGCATGATGGATGAGCTGGTGCATGATCTGGTATCGGCCTTGGAGCAAACCTCAGAGCAGACAAAGCTGGAGGAACTCTGGGAGGAGATGGTTCTCAGCCCTCTGCAGCAGCGAAGGCAGATTCGCCGGCGCCGGGGCCGCAAACGCCGCTGCGACTCCTCCCTCCACCCATTTGAGCACGGTCGCTGCCTCAGCGAAGCCTCGGAGTCGAGCTTGGACGAGGCGGCCAGGGACTGTCGGGAGAACGCTGCCCCAGCCCACTCTGCCGGCGCCGCCAACTACAGTGACTCGGACGACATGGTGGTGGCCAGACGCTGGCCTGCCTGCTCCGGCAATGGCAGCGCCGTCAAAACCAAGCAGCCCTCCTGGCCCGAGTCAGACTCCTTCACTGAGAACACCCCTGGACGGCCGCTCAGGAGGAGGCGGAAGGTCAAACGCATGACCTCAGACGTGACAGTCAGCCTGCAGCAGAAGTTGACGGTGTCGGGGGTGGATGGGGAGCGGGGTGGGAACCACAGGTCATCCAAGAAGCAGCGCCTTTCCAGGCTGAAGAAAGGGGCCGGAGGCTGGGTGGGAATGGACAGGAAAGCTGATGGATTGGGCATGAGGGCAGAGGAGTGCTGGAAGGACAAGATTCCTCTGGTACTGGAGGCCAAGGAGCAACGAGAGGCATCTGATGAGAACATGTCTGAAGGGTAACGTTCTAAACATTTTGCGTATATTAAAGCATCACTTTTTCTGCAATTCGTCTGAAAAAACATCTATTTGGACAAGGGTCGTAAACATTTAAATGTTTATCTGCATTTAAAAATGAATGCTGATTATTTTTTGGGTTTCAGAAAATGTCAATCAAAAGTTAGTTGCCATGTTGTAGTCTGACTAAACATTGGTGCAGGATCAAAGGAAGGGGATCATATCTGTGTCTGGTTTTGGAGTGCAGGATTCTATACCCTTCTCTCTTTCTCCCTCATACTGGCTTTCCTGCTCACAAGTTAAATCTTTTGCATGTAGAATATTCTACTCTGCTCATTGATGATGGGCCATGCTTTAATGATGTTGTGAGATAATGCATGCCAAGGAATTGTGAGATACAGAATAGTAGACTGGCCTACAGTGGTCGGGCCTACAGTTCGCCATTATTACCAGTAGATGGTCTTACAGTTCGCCATGGTTACCAGTAGAGGGGCCTACAGTTCGCCATGTTTGCCAGGAGACAGGTCTACAGTTCGCCATGGTTACCAGTAGACGGGCCAACAGTTCACCATGGTTACCAATAGACAGGCCTATAGTTTGGCATGGTTACCAGTAGCCGGGCCAACGGTTCACCATGGTTACCAATAAACAGGCCTATAGTTTGGCATGGTTACCAGTAGCCGGGCCAACAGTTCACCATGGTTACCAATAGACAGGCCTATAGTTTGGCATGGTTACCAGTAGACGGGCCAACAGTTCACCATGGTTACCAATAGACAGGCCTATTGTTTGGCATGGTTATCAGTAGACGGCCTACAGTTCACCATGGTTACCAATAGACAGGCCTATAGTTTGGCATGGTTACCAGTAGACGGCCTACAGTTCTCCATGCTGCGTCAGTCTGCTTGGTGGCCCACTGTCTGCTGTGCCCTTCCCCCTTCTGCCCCTCACCAGCTCACTATAAAAGATTGCACACGTTTGTGTTCTTCTAAGTACTCCGTTGGAGTTCCAAAATCAGAGGAGACAGCAAAAAAGTCTGGTATAGCCGGCAGTATTTGGGAAGTTAAATGACTTTGATGTATGTACAGTTAAGGTGGAGTAATGGTACTGGCACTACTGGCGCAGTTCATAACCATCTGAATAGGATGCACTGGGAGACCCAAACCATCGGCTGCTTTTGAATGCCTTGTTTTGGTGAACTCTAGGTTCCTTTAGGTTCATAATTATGCTTTCCTATTAACTATTGTCTGCTATTACGCTACAAATATATTCAACATACTGTAGACGGTGTATACACTTTGAAGAAACAATGAATAGGGGGTAGAAGCCATCATTCTGGTCCATACACATTTTCTCTGGTAGGTATTGTCATCCAGACTTACAATTTGGACTGGACTGCGAGTATTTCAAATGAAGAGCTGTTTGGGAGACAAATGAGCTATCACTTATTTGCAACCTTTGCAGAATTTACAGCATATCCATTATAAAATATGTTATTGCTGGCCTTTGTTGACACATGTCAAATGCAAACTGCAAATCAGCCCTAAATATCACATGCTCCATTTACCCTTTGTGTGGTGAAGTTACTGATGCCGTTTGGCCCATAATATAAAAGCCATAGGCATAACTACTGTCTGACAGAGTCAATTAAACACAGCGACATTTAAAATGATCTATACTGCCTGTCTTCATCTAGTTGTCAATATTCAATGGGGCCCATCTAAAACAAAATGTGTATCACATTGATGCCTTAACAACTTCAGGTATTGAATTGACATTAAATATGAATGATATTCCCCGCTCTCTGAGGTAATCATGACGAGCGATACTTGGCCGCAAGGTATCACTCAGCTGGGAGTAAAACTGTTACGAAATACATTTGCATGGTGAAGTATTGATAAAAAATGATGTGTATCTTATTCTCGATAATTGAAGCTGTGGCTGTGTGGCGTTCACTTGACTGCTTTCAAATATGTGCGTTTCTTTTATCAAAATGAGATATACAACTGTGACTGCCTATAAGTGACATTGGAACCAATCAATTACCATGCTGTCAGATTAATTATAATAATGGGTTCACTAAATGGGCCCCTACAGTTCTGCCTGGCCACTAGGTCTGAGCCAGACATGTTGACATCACATCTAACCTCTGTCTCCCTCAACAGAGAGGAATAGATCAGTGTCAATATACTACATGAGTACTAAAATGAATACTGGGACCATGAAACAATAGGCTTGTTCCTTCGAGGCCCCATAGACTTGCATTGTGCCTCCTATGTGTACTGCCTGTGCGCAAACCTGGTTGGTCTCGGCTCCTGCTAGACCCCTGGCTCCACTGGGTATTCCCCCTGATGATCTCATTATCTGTTGGCCCACATAAAAAACAGGGAGAAGATGTCTGTGATAACCAATAATAGGGAGACAGAGGGCTTTACATCTTCTGGTTTAATTTGTGCTGACCTCCCTGGCCCCTCAACGGTACTTGTTTTCTTACTTTATGGAAAAATCAATATCCGTTCTGACAGAAAACAGCTCCGGAGAAAAAATAAATGGGAACACTGTGGCACACTGTCAATCATTTCTCACTTACACAACAGCATGCTCCTGATTGCTGCTCAGTAGACTGCCGCTCTGTACTGAGAACTGAACAATCTATGGGTTAAGTCCTGCTGCAGCCCAGGGAAATGGAAAAACGGTAGCAAATGATGGGGGTTTGACAGTGGAACAACAGCTATATTTGGACGCCAGGAAAATCTATGATCTGTCTAATGTTTTAGACTTCAATTACTTATTTAAAAGTGTCTTTGAAAACCCTTTGAGATCTCAGTTGTCTCTCTGTTCGTGGTCTTCGTTCATTCCATTAACCTCTTCATATTCAGAGTCTGATCTCCTAAACGTCCCTTGCCTCAAGGTCACAGCTCATACACTATCTGCCTAGATGAGACCCTGCCGTTAGCCACCCAAGTGAGTGGGGAGCAGATGTTGGCTGCTCCAGCTGGGCAACACATCCTTCATTAGAGCGGCATTGGCCTGCTGGCAGGGAGGCCACCTGGCACTCAGACTGGACCAGAGAGCAGGCCTCACCTGTGGGTGGAGGAACACAGCCTCTGTCTGTAGCTGTGGTGGAGGTGGTACGACTGGTGGTGGGTTCACCATGGAAAAACACAAGCCATTGTGCATGCATTCGTCTCACTCCACTCTGTCACTTTGTAATTTAGAATTTTTAGAAAACTCTATGAGGAGTTTTGGTGTGAAGCTGTATTCCATTTGGTGAAGTTCATTTTCATAAATCTCTGGGACTAATCCAATTACAGGGGCTCAGGGAGGGTGGGATAACCTTCTAATCAGACGTCCATGGAAGAGGGCATGGATTTGGGCTAGGGCGGCTTGTTTGAAGAGCCCACAGATCCATTGTTCTCAGCGCTTTGCCCCCCCTCTGCCTCTGCCTCCTCTTTATTCCTCTGCTGAATGAGCCCAGGCTCAATAAATGGCGGCTGGCCCATAATCTCTGAGCAAACTGGCCTGCTTCTCCCAGGAGCCAGGGATTATATCCTAATGATTAGCCCTCATCTGGATACTGTTTTTGCATCACCTCTCCAGCTTGCCTACAGAGAATGGGGGCATGTGGGGAACGTATTCCTACCAGCAATGACAGAGGATTTTTCTGAAGGAAGTTATGTTTAGCCCAAGGAAGTTAACGTTTAACCCATATTTTCCTAAGTGTGTTCGTCTATGGTTGTATGGAACGGCACTGTGAAAATAACATTAGTTATGTGATTTGATGGTATTTTCAAGAAATAATTAATGGACATTTAGAATGTTTTATGCTTTTTTAATCATTCATACTAACACTGGAATCCTATGGTCATTTCCCTTCAAACCATTAGGTTGCTGCATATTTCCCTGAATGTAATCAGGTTTCTGAGAATCATGATGGGGACATTACAAGGGACAGTTTCCCAAAACACATTATAAAATGTTTCTATTAAAAGTTTGTTCCTATTTCCTAGTAATATAAAATTAAGTTTTGACCATGTTGTGAGGATTAGGATCTGTTTACTGGTCCGATACACTAACTAGCAGGTTGTCTGGTTACTGGTCTGATACTCTAACTTGCTGGGTGTCTGGTTACGGGTGAGATGCTGTAACCACTTGGCTATATGGTTACTGGTCAAGGATGCAAAATATTTTGGATGTTGTTTTGGATGACAAATTTTTCTTGTATTCTTAGACTTTGCAATACACTAAAGAAAATATCAGATATGTCATAGTGATTCAAGTGAAACACTGAAAAAGAACAATATGCCAGACCCCCACTGGATTACTTATTTCACAATGGCTGAAAAAAACTGATATTCAGATTAATCTGATTACTATAATAACATAGCCTTTAGCAATTATTAAGTGACAGAGAAGATTAATTATTGATAATGAATGTTTAGTAGACATTGTGGTACAGCTAAGGATCAGCACACTTAATATCCAGCGGTGGTGGGTTCTAATCCCATTTGGGGACATTGGTCAGTTGGAAATGATCATGTCAAATGGAATCAAGTTTAATAATGAAATATTCTTTATATTATTTTAGCAGAACACTTACTAATCACATCACATTCTTTTACACGTAGTTCCCTGTGTGTTTATGCTTGTTGCATCATTTTTTTACTTTGTGCTTCTGGCACAGTAAAATTAACGTAGGACATTTATCTATTGCAATGTGTCATGTCCTGGCTATGCCCCTAGCCATCTTTGCGCTGGCTGGGGCCATAGCCAGGACATGGCCTAAATAGGTGGCTCTAGCCACCTCTATGTGCTTTGGTTTCCCCAATTGGAGGCAGGTGTTCGTTATTGCCTCCAATTGGGGAACCTACTTATGTTGAATGTTTGTGCACGTAGTTGTGGTTTATTTTGGT
>JACXGJ010017135.1:0-11502 GCA_016801105.1 Esox niger
GGAATTAGAGAAGGAGGCCATGAGAGAGTCAATAAAAGACAATTGAGATGTGTCCTCTCTCTTCTCTCATCTCCTCTGTCACCGCCTCAGGCTGGTCCCCCAGGTACTTCAGGATGGTGTAACACATTTAGAGAGAGCTTCAACATTGTGTGAACACACCAGACTGCTGCTACTCTCTCTCTCTCTCTCTCTCTCTCTCTCACACACACACACACACACACTCACACACAGACTTGACTGTGGCCGCATCAGGGCTGGTTCTTAGCTGGAGGCTGAGAAAGGCTGGAGAAAGAGGGAGATGGAAGAGAGAAAATGACAGAATACGTTTGTCTGAGGTGCATGAATCACATAATGTATGTAAATATACCAGTGATATTGCACAGAGAGATTGTACTGTCGCCTGGGTAGATACATCAGCATCAGATGAGGTGTTGATCTGAAAAGAAAACATGGTGGATCCAGTATTATGAAGGATGTCAGGCATTGATCTGTAGAGACACAAATGCGAAAAATTAGGAATGATGCAAATAACTCCGGTATTGAAATATAATTTGAAAATAGAGATTGAGTAAACTGGAACATTTACATCTAGCCTGTATAGCCGATGTACAAGTCCAGACTGACACCTAACAGTGGGTGTGCTATTTCACCTTGTAAATAGTAACAACCTCAGTTGCTTTACCTAGAACAAGATTGAAGATGGTTAATTGAGTAAGTTATATGGACTTAGGTAACACTGAGTCTGTAATGTGAAGATATGTAGAGGGTTATCATTATTTTCCAAATGGAATGTGCTTCCCAATCACTGTCTTTATGTTCTTGAGGCCTCTGTCAATAAAGGTTAGAAAGACAAGTGTATTTTTCTATCAGGGTTGTCTTGTTTTAAATGTTGTTACTTGTTCTCCATGCTCTCTACTGGTTCTGGATCCTCCTCTCTGACCAGTCTTGCCCTTCAGATCCAGCGTGTCTGTCCACAATGAATCTAATCAGGTCTTCTAATACACTGAATCCATAGGAGAGATTTGCTTTACTACCCTGTCGCATTATGGCTGCACAAATAGAGGTTTTTGCCAGATAATGTGTGTGTGTGTTTGTGTGTGTGTGTGTGTGAGAGAGAGAGAAAGAGAGAGAGACTGAGTGAGATACGCAGCCCTGATAAATGACCACTGGGCCTTGCTTGCTGCGCAGTCTCCTTCTGGGAGCAGGAGTCACAACAGTGCACTCATTAACATATATGCTGTCAGCAAGGTGAGCACAGGGCAACACACACACACACACACACACACACACACACACACTTGTCTGAAGGGCAACACCCCCCCCACCCTCTCTCTGTCTCACTGTGCCTTTTACTGTCCTGTGTAAACATGAACACATACTGTTGGTGTCAACCCTGTGTTTCAGGAATTATGTTCATATAACTACTGTGTAAAACGTGATTACATTCAGTGCTGACACCTGAGAAGGGCTGTGTTGTTGCAACCCGGACGCTAGGGGCAGTAAGAGGGTATTCATTGTTAAATAGTGCTGCTGTTGGCTGGGTGATGTGGTCGGAGGTGAGGGGCAGGCAGTGACGCAACCGACCTTCACTCAACATCTCATGTTCAATTCCATCAAGAGGAAAGATTGTTTTGGGAAGTGCGATGCGTTTGTTGTTTCTGCGTTTGCAACTTTCGATTACATTCAGAGTGGAGACTTTTATTGTGGTTTTGGAGAGACGCAACCCTTTTTTCTGCTTTGTTACCTTAACATTCATCTTAAGTCTAACCTCAGTATTGTGAGGCCTATTCTTAACCCTCAGTTAACCACCTTAAATGAATTGGTTACTTTAATGTCCAACATGATGGCAAAACTTAAAAGAGAATGTAATAGCAAGTTGTTGTAGAGCAAAAGCAATGTTAAATGTCATAGTACTGGTTATAGGTTTCCTAACATAATAACATCTTACAAAATTGTTCTGTATGAACTAAATTCCTGAGATGAAGGGTTGGTTGGTTATTTACTTCGCTCTGTGACTTTTGACAGGACTACACTGCCTGGGTCATTAGACTGCCCAGTAGTAGCCAACAGTCTATGTGCAGGTTCTACCCTGGCTAAAAGACCTTCCATGTCTGCCAGCCTGTCTGTCTGCCAGCCTGACTGTCAGCCTGTCAGTCTTCCTGTCTGTAGTTTTGTGTTGTTTAAGTGTTAAGGAAAGGCCAATGATGAGTGCTTTTTGGCCCAGTAGGGGCCAGCTCTTCTCTTCACTGCCATGGAGCTTCTAGACTCAACAGACAAAAGACAGCGGCTGAAAAGCACTGTAATGACGCCCAGGCAGAGAGAACTGGCTGCCTCTTCATTTCCCTGACTGAGAAGAAAGGAGCAAGAGAAAAGAGCGAGAGAAGAAAGAAAGATGGTAATAAGCCACTCAAATCCAGGTTTCTGGCGGCGCTGTCTCTTTGGGTTTATTTTGTTCATGCGTGTGTTTTATTATGGTAATGACATGGCAGATATAAATAGTGTTGAATGGAAGAGTTTCCCCTTTCAAAGGAGTTTGGGAGGGAGGGGAGTTTGGGTTGTCGCTACATGTCATTGATAAAACATATCCAGATTAGAGAGCTTGCCCTCTTTCCATATAAACCATCTTTCTCTTGCCCTCTATCTCCCAGTCCAACCTGTTCTGTTTCACTGGTCCCATGGGGACAACATGAGAAAACATGTTCAAATGTTTTACTCAGATCAAACATAACTACAGCACAAGGCACCTCATTGATGTTTCTTATCATGTTTAAGCAAATATTTAGAGCACAAATATTAACAGCATTAGCCATGGCAAAGTGCACAGAAATGCTGGAAATTAAATTTCAGATTTCAAAACTTGTTTTCAGCTATACAGCACCCGGAAATGTGTTTGGAAAAGCAACAAAAAAATCACTGGGGCGATGGTCCTTTCCCGGGGCTCGAACCACTTCTAGACCACACCCCCATAAAAACACCCAAATACCAGGCAACATTTTTATCCAGTGAAATAAACTGTTTAGTCATTACAAAACCACTGCAAAAAATAAAATTGAACTAGAATGGTGAAAAGCCAACAGTAAATCATGTAGAATTATGTAACCCACCAATTCCAGCTGCCACCTCTTCTGTCTCGCAGGAGATCCAGGGGCCAGCCAGGGTTCCCTAACCGAGGAGGCAGAAGGCCTCTCCCGTTTAAAGGAAAGGAGACGCATGCAGGCTCTCCTCTCCTGTCTCTCCAGACGGCATCTATTTACTTTTTGCTATGCCCTGTGGAGCTGGATGCTCTCTCTCCAAAATGCAGTATTTATCAGGCTGGGATCTACAGAGTAATTTCTGTCTCACCTCGTCTCTCATCCTTTCGTTCCTGACCCCCCCCTACTCTCTTTCTCCCGCTTTTCCTCCGCCTGCCTTTTGCTGACATCCTCTCATCTAAACTCCTTCAGCTCTTTCATCTTTCCGTGTGTACTCATTTGTTCTCATCTCTTTCATCTCTCCTCTGCTGTGCCTTCGTCTCTCCTGCTTATTTTGTTATGTAACATCATTGTAGAAGTTCACACTGCACAGTTGGCGGTGTCTTCCATTAACTGGCTGGGTCTCTCAGTGTTAAGTGACGCAGCGATACTTGTGTTTCCAGATACTGCATTTCTAAAAACCATCAGGGCGAGAAATGTAACTTATCATGGAGTGATTTAATGCACAACAGTACTGTTGGCAGAAAAATTACAGGTGAGCTGTACCAACTCAGTGACTCGGCAGAAAATCAATATCAGGATCAGATCTGTTTTTAATGCTTAAAGTGGAACTGACCACCATTATTTAACAGCCTGCAGTGAGTCTCTTAGCTGTGTAGTTATCTTGTATTGGTCATTGAAAAATTATAGGATTCTCTGTGTCAATCATTTGTGCTTGTGCGTCCTACTACCAAGAATAAAACAAGCAATTTTTGACTATGACAGGCGCTAACCTTCCTCAGATGTATAGGCTTAGTTAATCCATCCCTCTCAGTGTTTTCATTGATGTTGTTGGATCCTGTCAGCCAGGTTGACGTTAAGGACAAGTGCATTGACAAGTCAATCTGACAGGATGGATTCAGGACTGTCCTCCTGATGTCCACCAGTCACTGGCCTATAACCCATGAGTATGTCCTGTGTGTGACTGTTAGCTTGACCTGGCTTGTCCAACGTGCACATACCCTATTGCAGGATCACTATTGTTTGATTTTGAGGTTCTTGTTTTATCAAAATGTGAATCATTTAGTAGGGGTCCATTAAGTACTGTTGGTACTGTGTTGGTACTTTGTCGGTCCTGAGTTGTACCCTACGCTGGATAGTGCACTACATTTGACCAGGGCAACAGGGCAGGAATAGGGTTCCTTTCGAGACACATCTGACTGTGCTGTGTGGGTTTCAGTCAGAGACTTTATTGTAGTATGAGCTTCATGCACTTTGCCTCTGAGAATAGTGAAACCAAACCTCAAAGCTGAACTAGATAGCTTTCCTTATTATTAGATCTATTTTCTGAACAGATATTGGCCCTTATGCCCTGTGGACCTGTGATGACATAGACAGATATCTTACTGATCGGGTCTCTCTGTGACAACAGATGCTGTGGATGAGTATGGTTTCAGGGGTCAACACCCCTCTTGAATCTTTTAGTCTTTTAGTCATCCTTTTGTCCTGTCTGGGTTTGTCCTGTCACTGGCCTTCCTTCTTCTCCCTCACACTGACACACACACACCTCTCTCCATCCCAGCCCCTCTGTGCTACAGCAGTAATTGCCAGTGTGAAGGATGAGTGGTAAATGAATATAGAGAGATGACAGGCCTCCACGTGGCCCTGCTCCAACAGTCATTAGGGAGCATGATGATTGGCTCGCATTTAACCCTACTACCCAAATTGAATCAGGGTCAAGGGGAGATGGGGACATACAGCCAGAAGAAAAGTGGTGACATTGGGACAGAAGAGGGGAGCACCTGAACCCTGAAGTAAGATACGTACAGTATTACTGTTTATTTTATATAAAAACCATGTGAACACTGGCCATGTCTTTCAAGGTTGAGCAGAACAGGCAGCAAGCCCCTGGACAGGGTCTAAATTATGAACTGAACTGCTGTGAGCCGTCACAAGTACGTCTTTGTTGATTAAGCAGGCTTCTACTTGGGCAACGTGTGGAAAAAATATCCATGTGTGCTTCCATATCTGGAGATGGGTTGTTAGGACGTAGGCCCAATGGGCCAACAATGTGCAGTGTGCACGCCTCATTGAGTTCCTCATTGGAAGTCTGTGGGATAACGTTATAGCAGGTTCCCCGATTCACAAGGGATTCAGAAATTGGTTTTGGGCCAATCCCTGGTTCCTGACCCTTGACCTGTCCCGTAATCTCCTTTTCATCATGGAAGTGGAAGGTCTATGACCACCATCCCCATGAGCATGTCTCCCTCCTTCAGCCCATGGATAAGCCATGTCATGACATCACTAGTGACCAGTGTCACATTTGGGTTTGTCATGGCCAAGTGTTTTTGCCGTAGTGCACAAACATTTTAAATAATCATGGTTCCACGGACAAGATACCGTGGCCAAATGCTGAAAGCAGAACTGACACAAATTTGTGTTGTCTGTGTTAATGATCAACATTCATTCTTGATCCAGTATTTGTTATCATAAGACAAAAAAAACGTATCGCAATAATGATTGTAGATGTCTTCATTGACCACACTTTTGAATATAGGATAGAAATGATGGAAATGATATTTAGTCAACTGTGGTGGGTAGTGTGCTGTAGGAGCTTTGCCTAATGTGAAAACAGTGGATTATTATATAATGGAGTACCTTTAGCACTTTGAATAGACATTTAGAAACAAGTGTACAACATTTGTTTTTCTTGGAATAACTGGTTGTTACAATAACTAGACACAGAGGAACCAATGTGCTCATATATCCACCTTAACTTACTGTCTGTATCAATGATCTTGTTGTGAAAGTTGGTTACAAACCAAATGAAGGCAAAATCTGTTGTTTTGAATGCAAGACTGAATGGGCCGGTTGGCGGTACGGATTCATCCTGGTTTTGGACTGAAAATCCCGTTCAATAGAAAACTCCATTGAGCGTGTTTCTTTAGTTCTAGAGTGGGTTTCATCTGTGTCTGCGGAATCACTCCATAGTGTTACACGTTTGGTCAGATTTGGAAAATCACCACTTATTATTGATTTTTGTTTATTTCAGTTGCTGATGTTTGGGAAAAGCCTAACGGTGATACTTGCTGATCTGATATTTGCACTGTTTTCTATTTATCATTAGGTACAAAATCTATTTTCTGTCAGTGATTTTGTAGTCAATATATTGTATATTAATCATTTGGTAGTAATCCATTGTCTCTTCAGTTTCTTGTGAATCTATAGTTTTTTTTCATTAAGTAGTTCATCTATTGACTTGGTGATTAGATCATTAATATATTATTGTCTATTAGTCATTTGGTAGATACTCCATTGTCTATTCATTTGGCAGGTAATATATTATCTATTAATCATTTGGTAGTAAATATATTGTCTATATGTCATTTATTAGGTAATATAATGTTTCTGAGCATTTTGTCAATAATCTACTCATCTGTTAGTCATTTAATAGTTACATTTCTGGAGGCAGAACCTGGTGACAGGTCATAGAGCTACTGGTGTACATTTTCTTATTTTAATTTCCTGGTTCTCTGAATCCCTCCTCATTCCTCTGGTGTTCCCATTGTCAGTTACTGTAATTGTTATCCTATCCTGCCTCCTTCTCTTCCTCCTCTTTTCGTTCCTATCTCTCCCCTTTCACTCCCTTTTGCATACATAATCCAATTACCAACTGACACTCTGACACTCAACAACATACACCAACAGACAGAGAGACAGACAGAAACAAGCACACAGGCACTTGAGTAATATTTTCTGTTATACTGTTGCTTGAAGTAGTTTTGGCCTGTGATGCACTGAACTCTTAAGGTTTCTGTTTATTTTTCTCTATCTGCGTATCTGTGCCTGTGTCTCTGGCTGTCTGTGTCTCTGTCTGTCTGTCTGTGTGTCTGTCTGTCTGTGTCTCTCTGTCTGAGTCTCTTCATCTGAGTCTCTTCGTCTGTGCCTCTTGGTGTTTTGTTGTGCTATTGCACTAGTCGTTGTTTTTTAGCCATCGCATTTTGTCCTGTAACGCTGCTGAGCCAGGCCACATAAAACTCTAAATCAAGTCATGTAGCTTTTATACAGCTATGTGACTTATACAGACTCATCATAAAGACGTATGGTTTTAGCAAATAACATTAAATGTAAATGTTGCTTTTTAGATTGACATTATTATTCAGTAATATATGATATTCGGTATTCAGTAATTTATGGTGTTCACATTGTGTTGAATTATCACTTGTTTCAGCTGCATTTAAAAAAAACACTTTTCTGCTAGAAAATGTTTATTATATTACATTTTTGGAATAGCGAGGCAGTACATAGCGGAAATGAGATTGCTTTAGTAAATGGCTTCAGCCGGCTGCTCTGCTCCCATAATGAATGTGTCTCATATGACAGTCCAATTAATTATTGGATTGTGTAATTTTAGCCCACTGTGAGAGAACTGCAGACCTCGTTGTCAGGTGTTGTGCTCAGAAAGTCCTCGGAGCATCACCAATTGGAGACTATGTTATTTTCGTTGCTGACACAACAAGAGTTGAGGGTAACAGATGGAGTAGGAGGGGCCTGGCTGTAACAGGGCTGATTCCTACTTCAAATACTGAACTCAAGCTGTGGTGGTTTGGGGAGCAAGTCCTTTTTGTTGTATACAGTACCTGTCAAAGGTTTGGACACACTTACCTATTCACTTCAATGTGTGTCCAGACTTTTGAGTTGTACTTTATATGCAAGAAAAGCTTATAATCATTCTTACACATGCTACACTGTTCTCAATACATTTGACCAGGGTAAAATAAAAAATGTCTGTGCTTCACAAAACTACATAATATTCATAGTGCACGTAACGAATGCTACTCACTGTATTTTACAAAATACACATGTTTCTTTATATTGTGATACTATGAAAATGTTATAACTTGTGTGTAACTTGAGTAAACATCTTAGTGTAATAATACAGTTGGATTTTGTTGCTGTGCATTAACATGTATGTCATGTGTTTCTGTGAAGTGCTGTGACTGCAGTGCACTGTCAAAAACATGTTTTTAAGTGTCATGTATTCACCTTTATTACAGTGTGTATTTTAACTGTACCTTTTCCTGTGTGAAGTCATGGTAAGTACACATCATTTCACCAAGGCCATTATTGGCATTCAACTGTAGTTCACTGCAATTCTGTTATTCTTCTACTGTCAGTTTGGCATCAATGCCAAATATTAGACATGTGAATTACACAGCCGAGGCCGTCCATTATAAGCCATAGCAATGAGGACCTGTTAACATCTGCCCTGGCTAGTAAAAGTCCTTCACCAGCACATCTATCTCTCTAGCAACCACTCCTGATCCCTTTGGCCTGGTACTAACCACTATGTGAATGACTACTGTAGTCCTGCCCCTTGGTCCTGCCATGCCCATACATACCGTACACGCACTGACATCCCCATGTGTGTGAACGTCAGGGGATGGGGTGGGATGCTTCCTCTCCTGCCTCTGTCTCCCTCCCCTTCTTCCTTCTCTTCTACCACCTCCTCCTCCATCACGTTTTCTACCTATCTGATTGTGATGCTCTTCTCTCCCTTTCTGTTACCCCTCTCTAATGGTCCTGTCTTTTATTCTGTTTCTCTTCCCCTGTCTGTTTTACACTCCTTCTCTCTGTCTGTCATTCCCTTCTCCTTCCTGTTGCACTGTGACTGTTGAGATTAACTGGGCTCTGTCTTCATGTCGTGTGTCTTTTTAGGCCCACGCGGTGCATCGCTGGCTAATCGATCAGGACGATAGTTTGAGCTCTGAGCTGCCGGATGGCCAAGGAGTATGGCACTTTGATGAAGCAGTAAATATCCGCCACACGTATATCTGGCTTTTTTACTACTTATATATATTTAAATATCTATATATATGACCATCTTGTATCTGTCTTTTGAAAGTTTGTTTCACTGTTGTTGCTCTTGCTGCTGTTGTTGTTTTCTCTTCCTCTTTGCCTTTTTTGTGTCTGTTGCATCTAGTAACTGTAGCTCTGGTTTATGTTGAGAGTCCAGTGTTGCTGTTGTGGTGTGAGCTGGTTTAGTCAGGTGTCGTAAAGTAAGGCTGGAGCTTTTTCTTTCTCCCTGTTGTAATTGCTTGACGTATTTCAATTCCGTCTTTAGTTTTCTTTTGTGTCTCTGCTTTTGTTTTTTCATACACATCTAACTTGAGTGTGTATATCTATATCTCTTTGTGGTTTTTCCGGAAAAGTTCTCTCATGCAGCATATTACATGCCAAGAGTCCACAGGGAAAATATGACATGATAGATGTAAGGTTGATTACATGTTCCTATATCAGTACAGACATTACTGACCTGCGTATAGAATATCAAAAGGCTTTCTTAAAAAGCATTCCAGGAACAATTATTTTTCTTGTGGATTCTCATATAGAAAATATGCTTCTGTTTCTGTGTGTGCGTGTGCACTGTGCGTGTACTGTGCATTTCTGAGAGAAAGAGAGAGGGAGAGAGAGACTTGAATGTGGGTTTTCTATCTTCTGTATGTATGTGTGGTGCTTTATTTAGTTTAGGTGTTTGTGTACATACACAGTTCCAAGATGTCCTTTATCCTTTGATGTAAATGTGTGTGTTGACTATGTTGTGTCTAGTGTTTTTTGTTGAGTTCTGTCAAGGCAGTGACTTGTGTCAGTGTGGTGTTTTATCCAGTGTCAGTTACTGGATTGTGTTTTGAGTTGCCTGTGTTATGTGTATTTTGTCTTGTAGTTTGTGTTTATTTTGTGTTGTGTTTATGTTGTGTCCTGTAGGTTGTCGTATATCTATGTTTTGTCTGTTTTGTGTCTACTGTATGTTTTGTTGTATGTTGTGCTGTGCAGTGGTCCGTCTATGTCGTGTTGAGTTGTGTTCTATTTTGTGCTGCCCTGTGTTGTTTTAATGTTGTGTTTATGTTGTATTGTGTCTTGCAGCTTGTTCTGTGTCAATGTGATGTCTGTTTTGTATGTTTAAACAAACTAATGCTTTCCTGCTCCTCAACCTTTATACTGACTTCACCACCCAGCATCTATTTCTTTTGTGTCTATACTTAATGATATACAGCTCTGAAAAAAATTAAGAGACCACTCCTAATTTTTATTAAATCAGCATCTCTACATGTATGGCAGCCATTCCATTCCAGTGTCTGTTAAATTCCAACACAAGCACACCTCATTTTACTTAATGAGGTACTAATTAGACGATTACCTAAACCAAATAAAATGTAAAGGAAAACTAAAAACCACTGTTGTGGTCATCTCTATCCTCTTGCAATAGGACCAGCTGGATGGCAAAGACATTGCAAGTAGTACCTCAAAGATAATTTTAATGAAAAAATAACTATTAAGCATGACAATAGAGTTGAAAAGAAAAGTTTTGAGTGAGGAAAAGAAGGGTTAAATTCTGGCTTTACTGGCAGAGGGATACAGTGAGCGTCAGGTTGCTTCCATCCTGAAAATTTCAAAGACGGTGGTTCATAAGAATGAGGTCAAGCAACAGACATTGTGGACAACAAAACTACAGACTGGCTGAGGGCGAAAACGACCGAGATGTCGCTCAACAACCAGAGGATGACATCAAGCGATGTACAAAAAGAATGACAAGCAGCAGCTGGGGTGAAGTTCAGGGCAAGGATGGTTTGAAATAGGCTCCTAGGGGTAGGGCTGAATTCGTGCGAAGTAGAAAAAAGGTCTACAGCAATGAGAAGCAAAGAAGAGCCAGGCTGAAGTTTGAAAAAGACCATAAGGATTGGACCGTAGAGGAATGGAGTAAAATCTTCCGCTTTGCCCAACATCTGGTTGTCTAATGGTTAGATGGAGACCTGAAGAGGCCTACAAGCCACAGTGTCTCGCACCCACTGTGAAATTTGGTGGAGGATCTTGATGAGCTGAGGATGCTTCAGCAAGGCTGGAATCAGGCAGATTCGTCATTGTGAAGGACACATGAATCAAGCCAAGTGCAAGGTTATCCTGGAAGAACATCTGCTTCGTTCTGCTCTGACAATGTTCCCCAACTCTGAGAACAGTTTTTTTCAGCAGACTATGCTCCATGCCACACAGCCAGGTCAATCAAGATATGGATAGATGACCACCAGATCATGGCCAGCCCAATTTCCAGACCATCTGAAGATGGATGGTCACAAGCCATTAAACAAAGCCGAGCTATTAGAAATTTTGTGCCAGGAGTGGCATAAATCACCCAACAGCATTGTGACAGACTGGTGGAGAGCATGCCAAGACGCATGAAAGCTGAGTTATTCCACCGAATATTGATTTCTGAACTTTTAATTAGTTAAAACATTAGTATTTTGTTTTAGAAAAATAATCATGAATTCGTTTTCTT
>JACXGJ010017136.1:0-11503 GCA_016801105.1 Esox niger
TGGGGAACCTACTTATGTTGAATGTTTGTGCACGTAGTTGTGGTTTATTTTGGTTGTTAGCCGTAGGCTATGTCACCCAGTCGTAAGTTTGCCTTCAGTTTGTTTGTTACTTTTGTTTTTTTTACATTAAAGACATGGTGTACTACACTTACAGCCGTTCTGCCTCTGCCTATCTGTCCAAACCCCAAACTTGTGACAACATTCAACCATTTAAATTGCATTTTTTGCCAATGTGTAACATATGCACTAGTAGTGCATTATAATCAGGGGAAAAATTGGGATTCCTAAATTAGGGGAGCAATATTTCCTGCTTTCCAGTTGTATCCAAAATGTTTTATTGCTGGCCAGTGGAAGTACAGGACATTTCAAACATGAAACATGAAATATATACAGTGGGTATAAAAAGGCTACACACCCCTGTTAAAATGCTATTTTTTGTGATGTAAAAGAATAAGATAACGGTAAATCATGTCAAAACCTTTTCCAGTTTTAATGTGACCTATAATGTGAACAACTCAACTGACAAACAAACGGAAATCTTCATGGGGGAAAAGTGAAAAATTAAAACCTGGTTCCATGAGTGTGCACACCCTCTTATAACTGGGGATGTGGCTTTGGTGAGAATTAACCAATCACATACATTCTCATGTTAAATATAAGTCTTTACACACCAGCCATTATTTAAAGTGACTCTGAGTCATCACAAATAAAGTTCAGCGGTTCTAGTAGGATTTTCCTGACATTTTCTTAGTAGCATCTCAGAACAAATGCCATGGTCTGCAGAGAGCTTTCAAATAATCAGAGGGATCTAATTGTTGAAAGATATCAGTCGGGAGAAGGGTACAAAATTATTTCCAAAGCATTAAATATACCATGGAACACAGTGAAGAGTCATCATCAAGTGGAGAAAATATGGCAAAACAGAGACTGGACGTCCCTCCAAAATTTATGAAAAGACGAGAAGAAAAATGGTCAGGGAGACTTCCAATATGCCTACAGCAACATTAAAGGACCTGCAGGAATTTCTGGCAAGTACTGGCTGTGTGCTACATGTGACATCATGTAGCAAACCATATGAATGGGCTATGGGGTAGGTTGGCAAGACGGAAGCCTTTTCTTACAATGAAAAACATCCAAGCCTGGCTGAAGTCTGCAAAAACAAACATCAAGTCTCCCAAAAGTATGTGAGAAAATGTGTTATGGGGATGCTGATTAAAACCAAGGTTTAACTTTTTGGCCAAAATCCCAAAAGGTATGTTTGGCACAATAACAACACTGCACATCACACGAAGAACAGCATACCCACAGTGAAGCACGGTGGTGGTAGCATCATGCTTTGGAGCTGTTCTCCTGTTCTTCTTCAGCTGGAACTGGGGCTTTAGTCAGGGTGGATGGAATTATGAACAGTTCTAAACACCAGGCAATTTTGGCACAAAACCTTCAGACACCAGTTAGAAAGTTGAAGATGAAGTTCTGATAACATTGAGTTTTGTAGCATCTGGAGGAAAAAAAGATTGTTTCATCAATAAAATGAGGTGTCTTTTCAACAAAGGAACGTGTATAGTCTCTATGGACTGTACTAATCTTTCGGGGTTTGGAATTTTTTCCTTGCTATCAATTTCCTTGTTTTTAAGTAGCTAATATTTAGCTATTTTAGTTGCGATTGA
The DNA here is from genome assembly GCA_016801105.1 of Esox niger. Taxonomy (NCBI): domain Eukaryota; kingdom Metazoa; phylum Chordata; class Actinopteri; order Esociformes; family Esocidae; genus Esox; species Esox niger. The sequence continues at coordinate 1,668 of JACXGJ010017136.1, forward strand.
AGCTAGTGCTAAGGCTGCCTTTGCAACTGTACAACTGAACCATAAAAGTGTTCATACTCTTGCAATTATTTGCAAATTATCCATTACAGGTGTACACTTATTCACTGCAGGCTTATATTTCATAGGCATTGTATAATGAAGACAAGAAAATCAAAGGCTTGAAATTTATTCACAAGATTCAGAAAATGAATAGAAAGATCACTCAACATCCTAGCGAACCAACGCTCAACATCATTATGTGGTAGCAGTAACATCACAGTAAACAAATTTTCTTCCTTAAGTTTTATCTATTTTGCAAGATGTTTATCTTGTGTGGCTGTTTTTTGTGTTATTGTATAAAACATTTGTCGTTCTGTACAAAAATAAGTCATGTATGTTAAAATATTTAATAAAAAAGTACAGATCAATATTTCCTGACAATGAGTTTTCATTGGAATGTTAACTTCAATAAGTAGATATTTTGTTTGCATGGTATTGTGATAGAGCCGCTGCTCCTTTGCATTGAAAGGAGCCAGTTGAGGTGGTTTGGGCATCTGGTAAGGATTCCCCAGGACATCTCCCTAGGGAGGTGTTCCAAACACGTCCAGCTAGGAGGAGACCTCGGGGTAGGCCCAGGACAAGGTGGAGAGATTAGATTTGGACATGTGCCTGGGAACGCCTCGGGATCCCCCAGTCAGAGCTGGCAAATGTAGCTCAGGTAAGGAAAGTTTGGAGCTGCTGCCCCCGCGACCCGACAATGAATAAGCGAATGAAGATGAAGGTATTGTGATTACATAAGCTTAAAAGCAATATACTTTTAGAAGAGTTTTCATTACATTGAAGTAATTTACTAGTGTATATGGAGCGATTTACATTAAGTAATATGTACATTTGGAGTTCTGCATGGCTAATCTGTATTGGTTATAATTCAGCAATCAGTGAGACTGAAACACAAATTGTTTTTTGCAAAGCTAACTAAAAATAGCACTGTAAAAGACAGGTTATGAAAATAAATAATAGACTCCACTCTATATATACATACAGTCCCCTCCAAAAGTATTGGAACGGCAAGGCAAATTCCTTTGTTTTTGTAGGTCACTGAAGACATTTGGGTTTAAGATCAAAAGATTAGTATGTGACAAGAGTTCAGAATTTCAGCTTTCATTTTCTGGTATTCACATCTAGATGTGTTAAAAAACTTAGGACATACCACCCTTTGTTTGAACCCATCCATTTTTCAAGTGAGCAAAACTATTAGAACATGTGACTGACAGATGTTTCTTGTTACCCAGGTGTTGCCTTTTAGGTTGATTGTTCAAACATTAAACAGCTCTGCATGACTTGTCCTTGGTTTCCGTCCTTGGTTTAAACCTATAAAGACTGCATTTCTTGTTAAAGAGGATAAACCAACATGAAGAGCAGAGAGTTGTCTATGGGAGAAAAACAAGCCATTGTCAAGCTGAGAAAAGAAAGAAAATCGACCAGAGCCATTGGACAAACATTGGGCATAGCAAGCACAACAATTTGGAATGTCCTGAAAAAAAGAGAAACTACCGGTGTACTGAGGAACAGATGTCGAACAGGTCGGCCAAGGAAAACAACAGTAGTTATGACAGAAATATTGTGAGAAAACCCCCAAAACATCAGTAAGTGACATCACCACTGACCCACACAGTGCAGGGGTGAAGGTATCACAATCCACTGTTCGAAGAAGATTCCACAAGATGCAAACCACTTATCAGCAGTAAGAATCAGAAGGCCCGATTGAAATTTGCAAAGAAGTACAGAGATGAGCCACAAAAGTTCTGGAACACAATCTTATGGTCAGATGAGACCAATAATAATCTCTCGCAAAGTGATGGAAAGGCCAAAGTGTGGAGAAAGAAAGGAACTGCTAATGATCCGAAGCATACAAGCTCATCTGTAAAGCATGGTCATGGCTTGGACGTGCATGGCTGCTTCTGGAACAGGCTCCTTAATATTTTTTGATTATGTAATGGATGATGGTAGCAGCAGAATGAATTCAGAAGTATACCGAAATATGTTGTCTTCCAATTTACAGAGAAATGCACTGAAACTATTCAGGAGGATGTTTATCATGCAGCAGGACAATGTCCCAAAGCACACTACCAACTAAACAAAAGACTTCATCAGGGGGAGAAGTGGAAGGTTTAAGACTGGCCAAGTCAAGCACCTGACCTTAACCCAATAGAGCATGCATTTCACCTCCTAAAGAGGAGACTGGAGGGAGAAACACACCGAAACAAACAAGAACTGAAAGAATCTGCGGTAAAAGCCTGGAATAGCATCGCAAATGAAGAATGCAACAGTTTGGTGATGTCGATGGGTCGCAGGCTTGAGGCAGTTATTGCAAGCAAGGGTTATGCAACCATATAGTAAATGTCATTTACTATAAGATTATTTGTTCCATTACTTTTGCTCACCTAAAAATGTTGTGGTCTAATACAAACGATGATATGTCCTAAGTTGTTTAATACATCTAGATGTGAATACCAGGAAATTAAAACTAAAAATCTGAACTCTTGTCTCAAACTCATCGTTTGATCTTAAATCCAAATGTCTTCAGTCTTCAGTCTTCAGTGACCATCAAGAACAAAGGATTTTGCCTTGCCATTCCAAAACTTTTTTTTTTTTCAGGCTTCTATACTCTCCCTAGAATTTGTAAACAAATAGCTGGCGGTAGGGCTTTCTCATACAGAATTTCACTCTCAAAGTGAGAGACATAGATTGTCTATTTTTTTTTAATCTTAACTGGAGACTTATCTTTTCAATAGGTGAAACAGCAAGACTCAGGTGGACAAACCCCCCTGCTGTCTTTATCTTGCAGGTTCCCCTCTCTCCACTGGAATCATTTCTTTAATGCTTTTTACAGGGGCTGAGTAACTGGCTTAGTGGAAATAATGTATCCCTGTATTTAATTGAAAAGTACAAAGACAATGTATCAAATGTTGAAACTGAGAAATGTTATTCTTTGTGAAAAAATACATGTCTGTTTTGAATATGATGCTAGCAACACTTTTCAAAAAAGTTGGAACAGGGACATGTTTACCACTGTGTTGCATCACATCTTTTAACAATACTCTGTAAGCATTTGAGAACTAAGCAGACCAGTTGCTGTAGTTTTTAAAGTGAAAAGTATTCCACTTCCTGCTTGATATAGGATTGCAGCTGCTCAACAGTGAGATAAATGCAGAATGTGGTTTAGCGTTGTCTTGCTGAAATATGCAAGTCCTTCCCTGAAAAAAATGTTTCCTGGGTGGCAGCATATGTTGCTCCAAAACTTGTATTTACATTCCCCTCCAGAATGTCAGCTTTCATTTCCTGGTATTCACATCACAACTCACAAAACATCACAAAAATGCTGTAGTCCAATACAAACGATGATATGTCCGAAGTTGTTTAACAGATCAAGATGTGTATACCAGGAAATGAAAGCAGAAATTCTGAACTCTTGTCTCATACTTATCTTTTGATCTTAAACCCAAATGTCTTCAGTGACCTACAAAAACAAAGGAATTTGCCTTGCCGTTCCAATACATTTGGAGGGGAATGTATTGTTCAGCGTCAATGGTGCCTTCAAAGATGTGTAAATGTCACCCACGCCATGTGCACTAATGCACCCCCATACCATCACGGAGGCTGGCTTTTGAACTTTGCACTGATAAGAAGCCGGATTGTCCCTCTCCACTTTGATCCGGAGGACGCAGCATCCTTGATTCCCAAAAAAAATGTCAATGTTTTATTCATCAGACCACAGGACAGTTGTTCACTTCACCTCAGTCCATCTAAATGAGTCAATTTCTTAGTAAAAATTATTTTTACATTTACATATAAGTCATTTAGCAGATGCTCTTATCCAGAGCAGCTTACAATAAGTGCATTCTTCTCAAGGTATCTTGGACAACCAACATCTGACAATCATACAAAATAACACAATAAGTACACTTTCCTTCATTGAAGACATTCATTGGCAAAGTCAGTGCCAGAGCAATCAAAGTGAAGTGCATTTCTGTTTTTTTTCCCCATGTGGTGGGGGTGGGAGGGATTAGTTAATTAAGATACTCATCATCAAAGAGGAAGGTTTTCACCCGTGAGGGTTGGGTGGCCAAAAGACATGAAGTGGCCGATCGGAATGCACAGGTAGGGTTGTATGGACGTTTAAGCATAGCCTGCATGTTCGGAGGTGCAGTTCCCTTTGCTGCTCCATAAGCAACATTTGATATGTTGACTTTGTACTATTTTCTATTGAATATAGGTGACAGAATTCCTGAACAGGGGCAACTATCCCATTTCACTTCTTTTCAGGAGAATCGTTTTTTAAGAAAAACATGGTCTGGGACATTTTGTCTTTATTGCAGAAACGCGTTCTTAAAGATGTGAACTTTTATGTCACTTAATGACAGACTAGTATACGATGTGTCAATATGAATAACATTTTAAACTAAAACCTTTGTTTAATCCACGGAAAATACAGGACTTCTCATTGCAGTGCCAATTTCATTGCAGAGCCAATGGTAGAAAAAAAAAACACTAGTTCCTCTAGTATAAAACAACTGTCCATTGATTACATTCACAAGAAAAGGACAACCATGGAAGTTATGATAGTGACAATGAAAGATACATAGATTCTTGGAGTATTATATGAGTGTGAACCACAGCAAAAAGACGCGATGCAAACAAGTTCATCAGTCTTTCAGTCTGCCGCAAAACATTTCTACATGTATATGGGTAATTGTAATGTTTGCCAACTAGCTACTGATAATTCCTTTAAAGTCGTGTGTATTGCTAGTCATCTAGCTATAACTACTAACGTTTCTGTTAACATTAGCTAGCTAGGTAACAACATTAACTTACCAGCTAGCTAACATTTTCTGGTTTCTAGATTGTGTGTGATTATGCTTAGTGTTTGTTTGCATAGTCTTCACAAAACTGAGCACGTTACTTAGTTTGATAAGCTACCCGATTGACCGGTCATTCATCTAGTTGAGAGTGATTATGCCTAATCAATAACCCTATAATGGCTGAGTGGCTGCCCACATGCACTCAAACTATCTGTACTTACATTGCTGCTACTATTTATTTATTGAATCCTGCTGCTAAGCTACTTTACCTTTCGCTGTACTGCTTATACTTGATGTATAAATTGCATGTGAAAAAACGTTTATTTTATTTGGTTTGATATGGTATATGATAATTAGAGACAAACCAAGACAGTTTAGTGTCTCCAATTAAAAACTTAAATAGTTGGGTGGGGTAAAGGCTTAAGAGGGTATGAACTATGCTGAATGAGCTTAAACAAAGACCATCTCTCTTTCAAGGCTTTTAACTCTGTACAAAATAGAGCCGATTATCAACTTGTAAATCAGCATATCTTTTCCATAACTTCTTCAAACAGTATTGTTTTTTATCCCATTACAGAGCTCTGAATCTGGAAATTTATAAATGTAATAAAAAACTAAACTTTTGCGATAAGCCCCCACTCAGGAATTCTGTCACATAGGGTTTAAATTATTTGCACATTATTGCATTCTTTTTTAGTAACATTTTATGCAGCGTCCAAACTTTTTTCGAAACATATTATGCATATTATATATTCATAATACTCTGCTCAAAAAAATAAAGGGAGCACATAATCATCCCAGTACAACACCAAGTCACTTCAATTTCAGGGATATCAATCTGTCCAGTTAGGAAGCAGGAGCGATTGTCAGTGTCACCTATTTTGGTGCAAATGAAAGTTACAACAGGTGCACTGGAGGCAACAGCATGACACCCCCCAAAAGTAATGGTTTTACAGGTGGTGGCCACAGACAATTGGTCTCTCCATAAAGATCCTGACTGATTCTTCTCTAGTTTGACATTTTGCTTGTGTCCAACTCACTATTGGCTAGCATGAGGCAGTACCTGCAGCCCATTCAGGTTGCACAGATAGTCCAGCTTCTCCAGGATGGCACTTCCATATGTGCCGTTGCAAGAAGGTTTGCTTTGTCTCCCAATACAGTCTCAAGGACATGGATGAGTTACCAGGAGACGGGCCGTTGCACAAGGAGAGCTGGACAAGGCCGTATAAAGGCATCATCCTAGCAGCAGGACCGGTATCTGCTCCTTTGTGCTAGGAGGAACAAGAAAAGCATTGCCATAGCCTTACAAAATGACCTCCAATGGACCAAAGTGTCAGAAACAGACTCCATGAGGGTGGCATGAGTGCCTGAGTCACTCTTCTGGGACCTGTGCTCACAGCCCAGCATTGTGCAGCTCGATTGCCATTCACCAGAGAACACTAGAATTGGCAGGTCCGTCATTGGCGCCTTTTTCCCTTCAATGGTGAGAGCAGATTCACACTGAGCATGTGACAAATTTGAAAGAGTCTGGAGACATCGTGGTGAACTTTATGCCGCCTGCAACATCATCCAGCAGGACTGGTTTGGCGGTGGGTCGGTGATGGTTGTTAAGTAATTTTGTTCTCAACAAATTACACAATGTCTAGTAGATTTCTATCTTTAACATATTTTGTTCATTGAGACCCGACGTGTGATGCATGTGTCCCTTTATTTTTTGAGCAGTGTATATAGGCTAAGACTTTGCTGGAACATCATCCTGGTTTTTCCACAACCTTCATACAGCCTTCATTTGGTTCGTCAAAAGAAAAACATTTCAGCTAATAATTATTTTGAATTGTAACCAGATGTTTACCAAAACCTATTTCTTGGACAAACCTTGTCCTATTGTCATGGTGAAGCTGGTTCCACAGTTGGTACCACGTCACAGAACATGGGCTGATCAGGAGCTGAACGTCTGTACCAATTTTAGTTTGGAATTTTGGGTTTGAGTGCAGCTAGGGACTGTCAGGTCACCATGGTCTTATAGTGAAAGTGAAGTTCAACTGGAATCTTGTGAAGTGTGGTGAGGAGCAGTGTGATATGTCAGGGCCTTAAAGGTTTCATGGCACAAACAGTGAGACAAAACAGTGAGGTACACTGTATACACTTGATTTGAGACAATATACTGCCTCATTGAAATATATGATGGTTCAGTCCTGTATGTGTGTGTTTGTTAGTGCATTGGGGTGGGGGGGGGGTGGAGGCAGTAAGTTGTCTCAAATACTGGCATGTGTAGCCTAGTGGTTCAGGCAGCGTCTTTATGAACCCTGTTCCAAAGGGTTTTGTGTTCCGCGCAAGGGAAGAGTTAGAGGGGAAGCAATGGGTGTGCCTGGCATTGTGGGTGTGGAATGCTTCAGCCTCCTCGTTATGCGCCTGAACGGCAGGCTGCCCTGCCGGAAGGAGGAGGAAAAGGAGCGTGCGATTGAGGCTCTCCGTATGGACATTCTGAAGGACTCCCCAGCACAGTAGTACAGCAGAGGGTTCATGACGCTGTTGGCCGCTGCGAGGCACAGTGTCACCACCAGAACCCGCTGCAGAGTCTTCGTCGCAACACAGCCCCACCTGTCCACCACCGCATGCAGGTGCAACGAGCGAGCCACGTGATAGGGCAGGAAGCAGAGCAAAAATGTACAAATCACCATGGCAACCAGATGCAGAGACCGACGCTGGCGGCGACGTCTCCCGCGGTTATGTGTCTGGCTCTCGTGGTTACACAGCGGGTTCCCACCAAGGGTCCCCGTCAGTCGTCGGATAATGATCCCGTAGCAGCTGAGGATGGTGGCGAACGGGATCAGGAATCCGAATGTCACACCGACGTAGTTGAGTGCGAAGATCCTCTTCCAGTCGTCAGACTTATTGGGCTCAAAGCAACGTGTCTGTCCCGCCCTAAACCTGGTCCCCCAGGAGAGGAACGGGACTGAAGCTCCACCCACGAACAGCCAGATGCCCAAGCAGGTCAGGGAGACACGGAGGGGTGTCGCCAAGGCACGATGTTGGAGAGGCTTTATCACAGCCAGCCAACGGAGCACGCTCAGACCAGTCAGAAACAGGACACTATACAGACGCAGAATAAAGACAGAATTGATTACGTAGTCCTTTAGGTGCCTTTCTATCCAACATTAACTCACATCGTGGCACCTCTAAAACAATGTATGAATCAGGAAGCGTGTGCATGTGTATTTGTGTATATACCTGGTGTAGAGGTTGAGATAGAAGCAGAACACACAAAGTCGGCAGAGCCAATCTGGCAGGTCCCATCGAGCCCCCCTTAAGTAGTAGGCCAATCGCAGTGGTAGGGTGAGGGAGAAGAACGTATCTGATAGGGCGAGGTTGGTCATGACTATAGTGGAGGCAGATCGTTTGGGCGTCAGTCGCAGGAGCACGAAAAGCGCTCCACTGTTGGTAAGAAACCCAATAGGGAACACTAGCATGTAGGTGACAGTGTAGGCTCGGTACTTAAAGACCTCATCATCACTGCTACATGACTGGTTGTTAGTCAGATCTGTTGGTGTTTGGTTACCCAATGGAAGGGTCACTGGGGGAATGGTGGAGTCCAACCAGTTGGAAGTACCAAGCCACAGAGCTGGAGATAGAAGAATGTGCATTCTTGTCAGTATTATTAACACCATGATAATCGTACATTTTGACAGTTGAAAGTGTTTTTTTTCTCCCCTGTTGATTTCCTAATGTGATTTTGGCCACAGCAGGTGCAGGAGAGGATTCCGCATATTCCTGTGTATTCCTGAGTGTTCTTCTGTATTCCTCTGTATTCCTGTATAGTCCTATATATTCCTGAGTATTTCTATGTATTCCTATACATCCTGAATATTCCAATTATGCCCCCACTGAATTTTATTTTATAGTTATTAATTTGAACACATTTCAAATTATAAAGTGCAGGATAAAATTGTTTAGACACACAAATGACTCAAGGGGGACCCCAAACAGTCTTTGATTCAGATCTGCTGTGTTATTCAGTGTTAAATAATTACAAATAATTACCGCATTCTGAGAGACTGGCACACACTAATTTGTTTAGGAAAAACGGTGCTTCCTCTCTATCTTTTTCTGTACTGCATTTAAATGATACCAGATATTTGGTAGGACAGAACATATTTAGATGTTATTTATCTTTTTTTTTTTTTCATTACTTTCTAGGGCCTACTGTGTAAGCATGTGGATGATTTGTACAGTCTACCTACCAGAATAAACTTTCTTATATGTACACATTCTAAAATAACAAAGTTATTTTGTAATGAGGAAGTGTGCCCTCTGGTGAACACATGTTCTGTTGTTCTGAATATTTAGGGCTGTTCTCTTAGGCAAATGTTATAAGCCATAAGCAAATGAGCAGTTTCAACTGCTGGTCTGAGGAAAACCTTCTGATAATAACAACACACTGGTGTAACAGTCAAGCAGCACTCCTTAAAACTAATATGACATCTGAAAATGGTTACCCCACTCTCCACTCTGGCAACAGTGCAAGACATTCTACAATTCGTTTTCTGGTCTCAGGTTATGCCTAAACTTGGATTCTAATTTGAGCCTGTTTTTTAGACCATGACTAGTCTTGATCTGTTACTGGGAAATCACCCAATCATTTTTGGGGGTTCTTACAAAATGAAATACATTCATTTATGCTTTAAGACTTGAAGCATAATTAGCACATTTTGGCTTTACCACAGTCGGACTCTAAAGGTATACTTAACAAGCAAGCAAGCAAGTTTATTTATATAGCACAATTCATACATAGAAGTATTCAATGTGCTTTACAGTGAAAATAGAAATAATGCAATAAAATCAGAAACAGTTTACACAGAGGTTATTCCTCTGATAGCACCAGAACTTTCATTACAATTGGTCAAATATAGCAGGATGTACATTTAATAACACAATAAATTAAGAAGAGAAATATAAAAACAGCATAAATAATAAAACATAGGATAATAGAATTGA
>JACXGJ010017137.1:0-11502 GCA_016801105.1 Esox niger
TCCTAAAATCTGTATAGACTCTGTAGCTGTGGTTCTGGCTGTAGTTCAAATTTCTGTTAGTTTTCTTTTTCCTAAGTTTCTGTTTAGGGCTTTTATGTAGTCTTCAATGCCAATCTTCTACAGTCAGATATCAAATAATGCTAACATTACCTTTTAAAGGAGGGGGAAAATGTTCAGGACCAAACAGGGTGAGGAAAAGGGAGGGGGGGGGGGGCAGAGTGAACATTTTAAACCAGCACAAACAGAGCACAAATGATTGAGCCTATTTTGCTGAAGTTTTGTGTTGAGTAGGGGCCAACTTCAAGCAGGGAAAATAACCTAGGTATGAGTAACGTTCCAGCGACATCTATTATTGCATTGCATGGGCCGCTCTAACCAACAGAAATGTGTAAGAAGCTAGATCCTTATTATGCAATGTACATTTTGAAACATATTAACACCAATAAGCGTAATTTATAAAATATATGGAGTTGAAACAATATATGTTTTAGTTGCAATTTTTTTGCCAAAATTACAGGCGTTCTGAACGGGTGTTTGATGTGTCATTATAAGCTTTCTGAACGCGTGTTTGGTGTTATACTGTACTTTACGCATGTAAAACGTGCATGAAAAACTGCCCTAACAAGCCTTTTAGACGTTTTCAGTGACGATTTACACGTTTTCAACGCCTGTAGAACAGGCGAAAATACCGCTTGTAACTGACACCCAACCACTCGTCTTCAACAGCATTAAAAGAAAATGCCCGTTCAGAATAAGAGGATGTGAAAACTTTGGCCTTCCATACCGTTGACCTCTGTCTGTGGTGTGTGGTGCGTAAGGGAGACGACTGCATCCACATCTTGCTTGCTGGCCATCAATTCCAAAAGAACAAATGCCTTGGATACCCAGAGTTAGTAGTGAACCACAAAAACAGGCGTGTTTTCTTTCTATGAATAAAACAACTTGAAAAAGAAGTGGGAATATAATTGCGTTATTATTCTTTAGCCTTTCAGTGCTTATAAATGCTGAGCGCTTAATATTTGAAAGCACCTTAATTGCAATGTAGCGCATTGAAATAATATTTTGTTTGTTTGGTTTTATGATAAGGCTTTTTTGTTTAAGTTAATTCTAATCAAGTACGTTTATTATATAATTGTATACATGCTATAGGCAAAATTTTCCCTATAAATGCTGAGTACTTCATTTTCTTGTCAGACCACAGGCCGGAGATGCTCTTCTATTTAATAAATCATTTTACAAATAAAAGTTATAGGCCTAGGCTCCATGCATTTTTGTTATTTTTTGTGGTTGAAAATGTCTACTTCGTGTACTACAGTGTGCACTCCATGCTCTTATGTTGTTTAATCATTCAAGTGTTGTCCAAAATCTTAAGACGGTTGTTTCTGACTTTCAGACCTTCATTTGTAAAAATGTATTGGCCAATTTGACCAATATCCTAAATAAATGGCATCATTAGTCTCTGACCTCCAGCAATCACTGGACTGGTTCGCAGCTGAGTGCTAAGCGGTTGGGATGATGATTAGCACCTCTAAATCTGAGGCCGTGGTTCTCAGCAGGAAACTGATGGAGGGCCTCCTCTGGGTAGGGAATGAGGCGTTACCCCAAGTAAAGGAGTTCAAGTATCTCAGGGTTTTGTTTGCGAGTGAGGGGAAAATGGAGGGGGATGTTGGCCGGAGAATCAGTGCAACGGGGGCGGTATTGCATTCGCTTTACCGCACCGTTGTGATGAAGCTGAGCTGGAAGGCAAAACTCTCGATATACTGGTCAAAATTCCTCTAATGGAATAGATTGAAATAAACATCCTGTAATTTGTTATATTTTTGGTCTATTGAACGCTAACAAAGCTAATCCGCACAGATACTGTGGGTCTGGAAGGCCTGGCAGTTTTAGACTAGTGTAAATCCTTTTTTTTGTAAAATATAGTGTTGGCTTTGATACAGCAGATAGAGTATCATATTTTTGGTTATATAGTTTGTGCTTTGGTTTTATAGTTTGCCCAAGTCAACAGAGAAAAGCCTGTCATAATAAGTATAGGCTATAATATATATATATTTTTCTCCAACCACTGAACTCTCATTCTCAAGCTTAATTGAGCGTTGTAGAATGAAAGAAATTGGAAGGTAGTTTGACCAATTAGGAGAGTATACAGTATAGCTTACTGACAGTTTTTAAGTCAATTAGTGAATTGTCAGCATTCTTGCTCCCCCCTGCTTTGGAATAGTGCAATCAATGCCGATGCAGTCTACCTGGTCTTACCGCGATAAGATAACACTGTAATTAGATGAGCGATCTGTAATAGGGTTTCAATGCCTAACCACTAAAAATACAAAATATTGGGTGAGGTATCATGTGAGCAAATTTGTATAAATGCATGCGAGAAAGACCTTTTTTAAATGTTTTGTATCTTATGTTCTTTTCATCTTCTTTTCACTTTTCCAAGACTCTGAGTATCTATCAGAACAGAGACCTGATAACAGTGTTCAACTCGGAACAGGAGAGTCCAGATGATTTTGACACAGTTCTACTGAAGGCTCTGGTCAGAGGTAGGTTTGTGTGTGTACTTAACTAGATGTCTTCATAAATAGTTATTTTTGGATGGCAAATTCGTTTCCAGTCTCAGCACAGGACAATGTGTGCATGCACATTTTCAATAAACAAATATACTGAGCATGGTCAAATCTTAATCAAATGACTTTTTTGTTCTATGTAATTTTCTGTCAGCCAATAAACGTGTGTCCAGCGACTCAAGTGAATATATAGAGGAGCTTAAGCTAGCAGTTGCCTGGAACAGGGTGGACATTGCTAAGTGTGAGCTGTTCAGTGGAGACATCCAATGGAAGGTGAGGCTTCTCACTTCAGCCACTGTGTAATATAATTAATCTTGATTTTATTTAGTTAACAGTTTCTTTATTTAATTCAAAACAACACAGGAAATCTGGAAATGATATAACATATAGTAAACAAATTTGGCTTAAACATTTGAACTCCTTTGCTTCTGCTGCCACAATAACATCATGCCTCAGGGAGGTCCACTGAGATATATGAATGAGATATGTTTTTTTTATATTAATTCAGGCGTGGTCAATAATACAACTATACAAAAACTTCAATCAAAACTTGCATCAATAATAATAACTAAACAACTGTACAATCATAGTGGAATGTAGAAGTGACAGGTGTGCATAATATAATTGGCAGATGAGTATGATATAAAGTGACAGATGTGGATGGGACTATGGATGGAACAGAAGAGGGGTTTCTTAATTGAGCAGACTTACAGCCTGAGAAAAGATACTATCCTGTAGCCTGTTAGTTTTGGATGGAATACTCCTGTACCTTCTGCCTGACGGCAGCTTTGTAAACAGTCCATGGCCTGGGTGGCTGGGATCTGTAATGATCCATTGGCTCCTACTCTAAATCTCCTTAATCAGCGTAGGAAGAGCCTGTGCCTGGCCTCCTTCACCAAGATGTTAGACTGATAAGACCAGGTCAAGTCATCACTGATGTTGACACCAAGGAACCGGATGTTGTGAACTCTACTGCAGACCCATTGATGTGTATGGGGGCGTGGTCTCCCTACTGCTGCTTCCTGTGATCAGCAATCATCTCCTTCGTTTTGCTCTTATTGAGCCGGAGGTTGTTTTCCTGACACCACAAAGTCAGTGGCCTTACCTCGTCTCTATTGCCTGACTCGTCATTGTCAGAGATCTGCCCTAAGATGGTGGTGTCGTTAGCAAACATAATGATGGTGTTGGAGAAGTGGGTCGCCAAGCTGACATGGGTGAAGAGTACAGGAGCGGGCTCAGCACACAGCCCTGGGGGAGCTAGTACTGAGAGTCAGTGAGGAGGAGATGGTGTTGCCCATCCGCACAGCCTGGGGTCTGCCTTTCATGAAGTTCAGGATCCATCTGCACATAGAGGGGTCGAGACCCAGATCCCTTTGCTTCACGGCCTGATTGTGGGGCACAATGGTGTTGAAGACTGAGTTGTAGTCAATGAACAGCCTTCTCACATATGTGTTCCTCTTGTCCAAATGAGAGAGGGCGGAGTGGAGGTTCAGAGATATGGCATCCTCTGTGGATCTGTTATGTCTGTAGGCAAAGTGCTGTGGGTGAAGTGTTACAGGCATGGAGTTTGTGATGTGCGTTTTATCTAGCCGCACAAAGCACTTCATAAGTATTGGTGAGTGCTACAGGGGGTTTCTCATTCATGCAGAGGACCTTTTGCTTATTTTTGCACAGGAGCAATGATGGACTTTTAGAAGTAGGTGGGGACCACTGACTGATGTAGCGATAGGTTGAATATATCAGTAAAGACATCAGGCAGTTGGCCTGCACAGACCTTGAGAACACGGCCTGAGATGTTGTCTGGTCCAGGAGCCTTGCGGGTGTTAATCCTTTTTCGGGCTTTGCAAACATCTGCCCTGCTCATATGTAAAGGGCATTTGAGTGTCCATGCCAGGGAGGATGTTCTCACAGCGAGCTTAGAAAGAGTTCAGTTCCTCTGGGAGAGGAGCTGGCACTTCCTCCACCTGGCCTGAATAGAGATTCTACTTTGACCCTTTTTTGGCTTTTTGTAGTTTTTTGCCTTCCTGAGGTCATACCAGGATTTCTTATTATTGTCCTTGCTGGAGTAGAATGCTGATATTGCTTCCAGACACCTCTCTGAACATTTCCCTGTCCTTAAGTCAGCGTGCGATTCTGATTTGCCAAATTCAGGACAGGGGAGGGCCTTGTATCCATGATAAAATGAGAGTAGACATTGTCAGGAGTGTTTTTCCCGCGTATCGTGAAGTTGATGTTTTTTTTATATATATACTTCAGTAGGACTTTGCTAATGGATCGGCACCAAAGGCAGCTTCCGGGTGTAAACATTCAAGCCTATCGATATCTCCAAAATGTTCATCGAGCGCAGCCCCAGCGTTGGCTTGGGAAGGATGTACACAGCTGTTAAAATGACTGATGTAAACTCCTGGGGTAGATAATAAGGGTGACATTTAATCGTAAGATGCTCATGATCAGGAGAGCATCCAGAAGAAATGCAATCCACGTCCCGGCACCAAAGATTGTTTACCATGAAGCAGACACCACCCCCCTCTGCTTTTAAAGGACTCTGCAGTTTGATCCTGCCGATGAATCGATAGCCATTTCGGAACAATGGCTGCATCTGTATGAGTGCACCAGTCGTTTCAGTGAAAACCAGAACATTGCGGTTCTTAATGTCCCACTGGAAATCTAGCCCGCTCATAAGTTTGTCCAGCTTGCTGTCTCGTGACCATACGTTTCTCTAAGAGAATACTGTGGAGAGGAGCACGGTTTCCCCGCAGTCAGACCAAAACTCCACCCCACTTCCCAGACTTTCTCCGTCATAGTTGGGAGCACAAAAACGTCAGCCATACAAAAATGGTAGCAGGTTGTTTGGGGAGGTAGATGCACTGATTTTGTCTGTTGTAATAGGCTAGAATCAAATGTCAGTATTATTTTGTCTTCAAAACCAAAGTATTCTCTGCAAGATGGGACTATTCAGTAGGAAAGAGATTTCAGATGAAAGTCGGGAAGAATAGAGGACTATTTGCAGTATTCTAAGCACTTGACCGTTAACTGTTGAGGTGTTTTACTATACATTAGTGATAGCATCTTATACTGTCAGTTACCAAATATTATTGTTGGAGTGCTTCTGTGTTTTAGTGAGACCTTGCCAACTGCCCCGTGCTTTTGCCATACGTACATTCCCCTTCAGTCACCTTACCAAAGTACCTTGATACCATCTTATAATATTCAATAAATCAAAATTCAGAAAGCCGTGTCATTACAATGAAATAGCAAATGTAATGTTAAAACACCCCAAATAGTGGCTCATAAAAAAATTATAAAAATGTAGTCAATTATACATTTTATTCAAGATAAACCAGATTCCTGCTTCATAGAAGTAAACAAAAATATTTCATTCATTCGCTTTGTGTGATAAGAGTGAATCTTTTTATCTGAGTTTGTGTTCTTAGGAAACAACTGTCAGGAATGAACAATCGGGGCTACCAACGAATGACCAACTACCTAAGTTACACACTATGGATTCTTAGGAAAAACAGAGGAGTTCTGTCTTGCAAGAAACAAAACTTCCTTCATATGAAATCACCATATCAGTCAATTAAGGAATAATCTTAGATTGTAAGAAAATAGGTTAGTCATGTAGTTCTTGTCTTCAGTTTTCTTTGTCTCGTGTCAGTGATGTAAAGTTCCAATATCAGTTATTGCAGTCAGTGTGACCCAGCAAATTGTCAGTGTAGGTGTGTAGTGGAATAGTGAGTTTCGAACACTTCGCTAATTCAATATTAACACCAGAACAGGGTCTTCCACTGTGTTGGGACCGTGTGACCTTTCCAGTTAGCTGGCTTGTGGTACTCTGACCCGTAACATGTGGAGGCCTTTAGGATTCTCATCTCTGTCGAATGATTCATCAAGAACTGGAGTGTGAAGCCAGGTGATCTGACCTTGGCATTATTCTGCCATGTGAGTGGTCCGGAGGATTTGGAACAGATTTGACCAGTGTGGCTGTAGAAATCCTTCTTGAACATGTTGCTGGTACTCACACACTCAGTTGTCTGTGTCCAGTCAGTGACATGAGTATCATCAGAGGTTATGATGTGTCCGTTATTAGAAAGTTTAACTGCAAAACAACGATTAGTGTGCTTCAACAGTTCATTGGACTTTCATCCACTGGGTATTGTTCCGTCAACTCCCAACAATGAAAAAAATAGATCAGTACTGAAAACTCGTGGGTCTCAGAAGTTCAATCATTAGTGTGAAGCGCACACCCTATCAAGGCAAATTTCCATAATAGTCTATGTCAAATTTCCTATTCCATCCAGAATTGGCAATTGGTTGAGATTTGTTCCTTGTGCTATATTAATGACCTATAGCAACTAGCAGGGAATATGATTTTAGACTTTACTTTGCTTAGCCATATCAAGAAATGGTTAGATCCATTCAACCATTAAAATGTTAGACCTTACATCCAACAAAACAACTTCCAAATAAACTAATTGAATCAAATCCTGTGAATAGAAGATGTGCATTTTTTTTATAACTGAGACAATGCTCCGTTATAACTATGCAAACATAATTTTTATCTTTCATGTAACTCCTCATAAGTATGAATTAGATTTGCGTTGAGCCCTAAGCTCAACTCTTTCCAATCATAATCAATTATCATATCATACCTTCCTTCACTTTATTAAGTCAGTGGAAATTGACACCATGTGTGAAGGCAGAACAATGCCAGTTACGGCCATAGAATCCATTCGATAAGAAGTTGCATTATGTATATTAATCAAAACAAAGTGAAAATGTTAAAAACAAACATTCAAAAACACAATCAAAGACATCAATGAGCAACATGGTAGCTAGTGTGAAGGAATTATAAAACATATAACCTATTAACAAATTTGTCTAACAAAGCTTAAAAGCTCTCAAATTGGATTTTACCTCAGTACCTTTACACAGGTCTGCAAAATTGGCTATCAGGCATTTATAATATCCTGTAGTTACTTAGCACATGCCCAACTAAATAATCAGTTTGCCCTTGAGGGGAAAAGCTTCTCAATGAAATTGTAGGAGAGAAAAACTCCAGTCCATGTTCCAGTGGTTTTCCTGCTGCAACCACCAGGGCAATTGTATTAGGACATCTACAGCATCCAAATTTAGCACTCTCACTGGGCAGTGGCCAAACTACTTAATGAATAAAATAGTTTTGATTAACCTCCTACATTTTAGAGAATTCACAAACGTTGATTAATATCTATTTCAAATCATCACTGTCAGCCAAACCCAAAATGAAAATTTATATGCATATTTTGACCACAGCGGTAGTTCCACTGACATTAAGATTGTTCGGTCATCAACAATGGGGGATGACTTTAGGTTTCTACCCTTACTAAAGTTAGTTTAAAAATCATAAATGTCAACATTAAAGCTAGTGAGAGGAAAATACAGTTCTGGAAAAATATTAAGAGCCCACTGAACCCTTTCCTTTTAGCTTTCATATAAAACAGATGTATATCAATACCCAATTTGTTAATCAGTCAGTTTACCACTTTATAATTTGAACTCAATTATCATGTATTATCCGAGCCATCATTGTAAATAAGAACAAAAGATAGACTATATTATTTAACCAAACTCAATTCAGCATTTAAGATACAACACCTACTATTGTGGGATGTAAATTTGCTTTGGCTGTGTTACCTTCTTCATTGGCTATGACTATTTTGGATTAATATTCAATCTTCATGGGACACAGCATTTTTTTTTTTAACGTTAAAGACTTTCACCATGTGTATTCTTCATTCTACCACTTATACTATATACAAGGAGAAAATACTTTTTTAACCAGTTGTAAGAAAACAATGAGGCTATTTTCCCAGATTAGAAAATAATCATTGTACCAATTTCTTATTTATCATTAGGTTTGGATGTAATGACGTGTGCTACCTAACAGCTGAGCACATGGATGCAGATTACTATGCGACCACATTGTTGTGAGACACCCCTTGAGGCCGGACAGTTGAAACATTATATTCAATGCAATAAATAAGTTTGACTCAAAATCATTTAGTGAACATGACAACACACAACAATACAGACTATTTCTCGAATGCTTATTAAAATATGCTATAGTGGGGAGAACAAGTATTTGATACACTGCTGTTTTTGCAGGTTTTCCTACTTACTAAGCATGTAGAGGTCTGTAATTGTTATCATATGTACACTTCAACTGTGAGAGACAGAATCTAAAACAAAAATCCATAAAATCACATTGTATGATTTTTTAATAATTAATTTTAATTTTATTGCATGACATAAGTATTTGATCACCGACCAACCAGTAAGAATTCCGGCTCTCACAGACATGTCAACTCTCTTCTTTAAGAAGCCTTCCTGTTCTCCACTCATTACCTGTATTAACTGCAACTGTTTGAACTCGTTACCTGTATAAAAAACACCTGTCCACACACTCAATCAAAGAGACTCCAACCTGTCCACAATGGCCAAGACCAGAGAGCTGTGTAAGAACATCAGGGATAGAATTGTAGACCTGCACAAGGCTGGGATGGGCTACAGGACAATAGGCAAGCAGCTTGGTGAGAATGCAACAACTGTTGGCACAATTATTAGAAAATGGAAGAAGTTCAAGATGACGGTCAATCTCCCTTGGTCTGGGGCTCCATGCAAGATCTCACCTTGTGGGGCATCAATGGTCATGAAGAAGGTGAGGGATCAGCCCAGAACTACACGGCAGGACCTGGTCAATGACCTGAAGAGAGTTGGGACCACAGTCTCAAAGAAAACAATTAGTAACTATGCCATCATGGATTAAAATCCTGCAGCCAATGACCATCTGGTTGATCCAGAGGAGGAATGGGAGGTCATGTGGTCTGATGAGACAAAAATAGAGCTTTTTGGTCTAAACTCCAGTCGCCATGTTTGGAGGAAGAAGGATGAGTACAACCCCAAGAACACCATCCTAACCGTGAAGCATGGAGGTGGAAACATAATTCTTTGGGGATGCTTTTCTGCAAAGGGGACAGGACGACTGCACCGTATTGAGGGGAGGAAGGATGGGGCCATGTATCGCGAGATGTTGGCCAACCACCTCCTTCCCTCAGTAAGAGCATTGAAGATGGGTCGTGGCTGGGTCTTCCAGCATGACAACGACCCTAAACACACAGCCAGGGCAACTAAGAAGTGGCTCCGTAAGAAGCATCTCAAGGTCCTGGAGTGGCCTAGCCAGTCTCCAGACCTGAACCCAATTGAAAATCTTTGGAGGGAGCTGAAAGTTCGTATTGCCCAGCGACAGCCCCAAAACTTGAATGATCTGGGGAAGGTCTGTATGGAGGAGTGGGCCAAAATCCCTGCTGCAGTGTGTGCAAACCTGGTCAAGAACTACAGGACACATATGATCTCTGTAATTGCAAACAAAGGTTTCTGTACGAAATATTAAGTTCTGCTTTTCTGATGTATCAAATACTTATGTCATGCAATAAAATGCAAATTAATTATAAAAATATCACACAATGTGACTTTCTGGATTTTCGTGTTAGATTCCGTCTCTCACACTTGAAGTGTACCTATGATCAAAACTACAGACATCTACATGCTTTGTAAGTTGGAAAACCTGCAAAATCCGCAGAGTATCAAATACCACCAGCCAGGTGGTCAAAAAATATATCTCCTTATCCATTTTGATTGTCTCATTTCCCGCTTAATAACTGTTGTCCTTTCTCTGCCATCTTGACATTCCTTTGTTCCATGTTCATCTGTACCATTCACGGTTTCCTCAGAGTCCACCTTGTTTAGCCGAAAACCAATTTTTTTGTCCATTTTAATCTGACATCGTTGTGAATGATCCTTTTCGTTCTTGATGGTGTCCTATTTGCACCATGGTTTTTAAACATGAAAGCATCATGCGCGTCAGAGGCTGCAGTCGTCCTCCTGTTTTATTTGTACAAATGGATGGCATTATATTTTACTTGCACAAATAACAATGTTAAGCTTCTGCACATTACTCCGCTAGTGCGGACTCTCATTATAGCCTGAAGAGAGATTCATCCACGCAATAACATTACATAGACTCGCAGGGACGCTGAGAGGAATCCCAGGGCCCGGGACAAAATTGAAGGTTTAGGACCCAAACCACAGGCCAAAAAAAATTATAAATGGCAATGATGTTACTGTTCATAACACAGGTCATAAATGTTTATTTTTCAATTGTTTTAGCTAGGTAGTTCTAAATACCAAGATTGACTGATTGGCTTAAATATAATTATTTATCAACCAAATGGGCCCCCCCCCGGTGGCCTGGGCCCAGGACAATGTTACCAGTTGTCCCCCCGTCAACATCACTGTAGACTAGACACAGGAGTTTCTAGGTCTTAACTTGTAAGAATACACGTAAAGCTTCTGTATACTGGTCACCGTCTTACTCAGCTAAGATGAACGGTCTGTACCCACATGGTCAGGGCACCCTGCTGTTGGAAATCAGCCATTTCATATAGTGTGTGACAGCATGAGAGGCTCAGGATCTTTAGTGTGTGCAAGTTCCCACCGAACACCACTTCAACAGACTTTTCAACATGTAGGTGTGTTTAATCATCAAACAAAAAAGGTTTACAACTCAAATCTCTCCAGCTCCAAAGTAACTTCGTCTCCTTTGGTTCACAAAAATGGCCCCCTATTAGAGCCTGCTGCTGGTCTCGTTAGCTGCAGCTGTACTCCCAGGCAGCCTGGGTTTTGTAGTCCTTAACAGACAGCCATCTTGCTCCAGCCATCTGAGGGCAATGTATCTGCCCTCTAGAACACGCCCTCTCACGATGTCACATACCCCCCTCCTCTGCTCTGAGGCTCTTGGTTGGCAGGCCACTGTGAAGAGGACATCCTTGCGAGAGAGGGCATCGGCATTTCCATGGCATCGTCCAGGCCTGTGGACAACAGAGAAGTTGAAGGA
>JACXGJ010017138.1:0-11499 GCA_016801105.1 Esox niger
GTTTTGGGAGGCCGGAGCGCGTGGGTGCGTATATTTATACGTTTTGGGAGGCCGGATTGTGTGTGCATATATTTATACATTTGTGTTAGGAGGCTGGTCTCCCAGGGCAACTAATGGAGAAGGCGAGAGCTGGAGCCATTATGTAGGAGTGGTGAGAGCCTCTCCAGATCCTCCCTCCTGGCCTAGCTCACAAAGAGCACTTCAATGGATGAGATGAAAATAGACCGCAGACAGGAGCAACATGGAGACACACACACACACACACACACACACACACACACACACACACACACACACACACACACACACACCAGTCAAACCCAGACCACTTTAAAAGCCACTAAAATGAAGGTCCATACTGGAGAGTAGGGGTGTATTGATTGATTTGAGATTGCTTCCTGCCTACAACCTTACCAAGCCTCCCTCTAACGTTCTAGGGGCTCTATCCTTGTTTGGGGTTAAGAACGGGTTGGTGTTGAATGCACATTTCTTGGCAATTTAGATTTTTTTGTAATTTATCTGTCTTATATCAGCTCGCTGGCACTCTGGGGTGAGGGGTGGAAATTAGTTGTGTCCTTAAAAACATGATACAAAGGGCTACCAAAGGGCCACGTTGGCAGAGATGTTTTAGACCAGACCAACTAGATTGAATATGGTATGAATTTTGATAACTCCGCACAAGCCATGACACACAACCCATTTGAAGAGAACAAGAGTAATGTGCTTTGGTGTGGCGGCAAAAGTTGTATTTTAAAACAAATGTTTTCACTCTATTTGATACACCGAGCATACCCTCTCTTAAGCATGTAAATACGCTTGGAAATAAATGTTTGTCTTCAAAACTTTTTAAAGAGTGATCAGACATCCCTTTATCTGGCCATATTATTGATGTATATTATGCCATTTTAGACCTTCAACTTAATCCATCAACTATCTATACATCATCAGACAGGAGATTACATCATTTTGGTGACAATCACTCAAACTGTAGTATTAATAAATAGCAAAAAGGCGGGAAACTCTTCTGAAAGGTTAGGCTACAGTGGATGCGTTATTCCCTAAACTGGATGGTTGAAGATTAGGGGGGAAAGGTTGATGAATTTAGCATTTACTGCAAGTACTGTTGCTGACCACTTGCATCCCTTTATGGTCCATCTAAAAACACTCCCTTTATGGGCAGTGTTTTCAAATGAAACTGCCACCAGGACAACTCGCTACATCAGAAAGCACACCACTTGAAGTTGGTTCCACAAAACTGATAGTGACCTTAGTTTACTCCAATGGCCTGCACAGTCCAAAGATCTCCATCAAACAGCAACTTATGATCTGGAACAATGTGTGGCCAAAAAGGCAGGGTGTCAGGGAAGGTGACAGCACAGACCAACATCTCTAAAGAATGTTTCAAGAACCTTGTTCAATTCATGCCGGGAAGAATTCAAGCTGTCCTTAAAGCAAAAATGGGTTCAACCCAACACTATGTTTAACTAAAAATGGTCGGCTGGAGTCTAATTACCATTAAAATGTGATTTATTCCAAGTCATAGATAAGACCATAAATACACAACTAGAAACAACCACGTTATCAAGCCACAGAGCATGTCTTGATGCTCAGAGAGGGGTCAAGCCTGGACACCTACAACTTCTGTGTTCATCAAACCATTTCATACCCACAGCAGCTGGTTGTGAAGACCTATTTTTGGACATTTTTTAGACCTCAGACCTATAGCCTAGTGCTAGCCCTAACATCTCTGACTGTTTAGCCAAAAGAGCCCTCTGTCAAGACAGTAAAGAATCACTAATGAGCTGCCTCCTCACTACGATGTGAACCAATTCATGTTGCCAGAATTGTATCTTGTATATGTATATGAGCATGTCAACAGAAATTCACATTTTGGTCATTTAGCAGGCCCGCTTATCCAGAGCGTCTTGCAGTAGCTTTAACGATGGACAGACAAACGCACGCACACACACAAACACGCGAGGTGATCCAACTGTGGACGACGTACATGTCCTCCACAGTGATGTCCTTCAGGATCTGACAGTAGTCTACGTTCCACACGGCCTGGTCGTCCCACACCTTGGAGGCCAGCAGGATGGCTCCCAGGACGATGCGTTTCCAGTTAGACGGACAGATGTCCATCTCAGCATAGGTCAACAGACGCTCCAGATACACCTGGCGTATGGATCAGACGTCACAGTACCTTCGGTTAGGTCCATTCAGGAATCAGCCAAAATATTGTATGGATGGAATATAGTACTTATCCACTGGACTCAACCATAAGAAATGGTTAAGATATTAAGATCTATCACTTAATATTAAAACAGGTATAAACAAGTAGAGAGTTGTTTCTAATACTGTATATTTGAGGATTTTTTTTGCTGTTTGCTGTCCTGTCCTGCAAACTCATGGAATATGTGCCTCTCCCCAATGATATGTTTCTCATGCGTTTCCATACATTTGCTAAAATATTATTATTTTGTGTCTTACTAATGTTACAACATTTTGCATACGTTTATGATGATTGGGAAAAGTTAGTGGTAGTTTTGTTAAAAAAAGAGATTTCTATAATTAGATGATTTTTTCAATTTTATTGGATTGGTCTTGCTGTTAAGGATCTGACAGCTGTTTAAACGTTACAGCGTTTAAAGCGTCACATCACTATACTGTACACATTGAGAAGAGGTGTGCGGTGCGATGTCAATACTTTATCCATCCCTCTGCTGACCTCTGGTGGCACATACGCACACATGCAAGTACCAATATCCAGTATGTTCTGTCTCCTTTCATATGTTGGTTGGGTGTTGATGTGTGTGCGTTTTCATTGAGAGTGTGCTGTCGCCAACACGTCTCCTCACCAGGGTGACGATGGCGCACTCTGCAGTAAGCTGTGCGGTGCTGAACAAGGTTCTGACAAAGCGGTAGATGAGTTTGTGCTCCGGATCCACACGAGAGTAGTCATCAGGTACCCTCTCTCTCTAAAGGGGGAGACAGCGTTAGTGCAAACGGTCTCAAATAGCAGCACAAAAATTGCTCTCAACTAGTTACTCAAACATAACTCAGCCATGTTTGGAAACAATTATGTAATTTATTCATTACTGAGCGCTTTATTATGTTTAATTGTTCAGGTCATGTACCCAATGTATGGCATTGGCGCAAAGATCCATTCCCAACTGACTTGAACATCATAGCTGTCAAACACATTCAATTAAACTGATAAAGATTATTTAAAATGTAAGCAAATTAAAATCCCATGACTGAAAATTTAAGTTAATCAGCAAATGATTGCAGAGCATATCCTTTAATGTAAAACAGAATGCTTTTCAGAGAAGGCATGGGGGTGATTATGTACAGTCCCCTCCAAATGTATTGGAACGGAAAGGCAAATTCCTTTGTTTTTGTTGTTCACTGAAGACATTTGTGTTTAAGAACAAACAATGAATATGAGAGTTCAGAATTTCAGCTTTCATTTCCTGGTATTCACATCTAGATGTGTTAAACAACTTAGGATATATCACCGTTTGTATTAGTCCACCGCATTTTTAGGTGTGCAACCTTCAGTGAACAACAAAAACAAAGGAATTTGCCTTTCCGTTCCAATACATTTGGAGGGGACTGTACATGTAAAGTGCAAGGTTACTCCATTCCTGCCTCCTTATAGTATGGGGTCCTCTCTGGAATATAACTTACCAAATGATTGAGCATAGTGGATTAAATAAATAGTGATTTTCAGTCTGTATTGACCAACATAGGCACACAAAATTGCTTGCAGTTAATTTATAAGGCTGCAGTGAATTCATCATACCTTTGTATTGTGCACACTTTTCTGTACACACGTCATCCCCATTTACAATGTCATTCATAAACAATGCATTGGCCCTACATAATTTCTCACAATCTTATCAATTACATGAGTTTAAATATTCTCCTTCAGTGTCTGTTCAACTGGTTGTTGGAATTGGAATTCACTCCATATCAAACATGGATACATTTTCAATTGTCTGAACAAGCTTGGTTTCATTCTGCATAACTGCATAAAGACCCCTTTCCTCAATGTTAAGTACAATCTGGAAAAAACTTTTTCAATATTGTTATGAAAAAAGGGCCTGTTCTGTTTTCTGTGGTATACCATTTCAGAAGATTTGTCATATTTAAGGTTTTGTCTGGGAGTTTTTCATTTTATTTCAATAGAAACAGGATTTCTACACTGAGAAATAAGACCTTTGCTTCGTGACAGACAGTTTTCCATTTACATATGAGTAATTTAAGCGTGATAACAGTGGACCAATAAGTGTGATATCTGTTATAGGACTTTCAAGGCCGTGGGTTTCCCTAATCTCAAATGTGTAAATATTGTAGCTAGTTCTTCTTGTGTCATAGCATCAAGTGACTCCAATAGTTTTATGTGATTGTTTTGGGAACACAATATCACAGAAATGGTGTTAAATCGGCATGGGAAAACCATGACGCGTTGTGTTTAATTTCCTACCAGAGCTAAACGAAAGCATGTTCATTCACTCAGCAGTGCGTGCGATGCTGAAGTAGGAGGTATAGGTGTTCTGGGCCATGGCATAAAGTTTCAATGTAAAGTGTGTAAGAGAGCTGAGACCTGCAGTGTAAAGTCTCGAAGGGGAGTGTTCAGATATTGATATAGACAAAGGCTGACACACCAGTACTGCCCACAGCACATCCACTGCAGACCTGTTTTGATGTAAACCTTTATTGGCTGGTCTTTAAAATCTGGAACAGGCATTTCACTTTCTGTAAGCCCTGTACACAGTACGGTACTGGAATCGCCCACTTACCGATAAGGGATGTGTCTTCTCATCAAAAATGTCCAAAGTCCTGTCAGAATCCCTAAGGGAGACAGAGGGAGTGACAGTGAACACTTGTCCTGTAGACCAAACACTGTACACGGTCCACTGCAGGTTGTCCCAGAAACCCTGGCATTTACGGCTGTCACGTATGACATTTTAGTTGTTTGTCACACAAATAATAGCAATTTATGATTTTATTGTCTATTTCGTTAATTTTATGCCACTGTTATAGTGTATGATAGTGTAAGCCTAAAATTATAGTTAAAGTACACGTGGTGGGTCTTGAGGTTCTTCAGACTTGTAGTGATCACGCTTTTGACCGTCCCCTTTCTGGAGCAAATCCGACAACAGCAGATTTCAATATATGCATTTTGATGTGCATTATGTATTTGAAAATATGGATGGAAATGACAATTCAACATACATTAGTAAAAAATATTTTACATACACATATTATACTGTGTGTTTTCTTGTCGATCAGAGTTTATGCGACAAATGGGCAACTGAAATGCGTTTGCCTATTAACTAATGTTGTGAAATTACATATTGTTGCACTGTGAAACAATTCTCACCTGGGTTAAATATAGTAATTTGCTTCTTAATGTCACTTTCTGTAAATGATCTGCACCTGTGACATTCCGCAGAGCTATCAAACCCTCTGCTGCAACCCTGGTTTAGACGTCCTAACTGATTGAAACGAACATAATTCACATGCTATTTGTTGAGACGTTTCTAACACTGGCATAAAACTCCCTCATTGAGATTAGAAACATTATGGATTATGGAATCTAAATATTGTGCAAAAAATATTAAATTGCGATATGGCTCAAATATTCGCTAACACGTAACTGTTCACTAATCGTGACAGCCCTAGTGGCAACTGTTCACTAATCGTGACAGCCCTAGTGGCAACTGTTCACTAATCGTGACAGCCCTAGTGCTAATTATTTGGAGATATGTCTAATCAATTGAAGATTGACAATACACCACATTTAGTTCTTTCTAAATTGGCCTTTGCATTAGCGAACCACTGTAGCTTAATCAGCTCTTGGTTTGATGCTGTGAATAGATAGTGTCATCAGAAGATATGTGAAATCCATTACTGTCCACATCTAACGTGATGGCAATATTCCCAGCGGACACATACAGATGCACCATAAACTGATAATGTCAAAATATTCCCACCAACCTGTTCTTAATGTGGTAGTATATTGCTAATGTAACACTGGAAGAGAAGAAAGAAAATGTATTAGGCTGGATTTTTCTAACCTTTTTCTAACAAAAAAATGTATGTTTTATGCATGTACAGAATAAACACATGAAGGTAGAGAGAACCCACCATTTTATTGTGCTTTTCAAGTTGGGTTGGCTGACGGTGCTGTCATCTAGAAAGATGGTGGAACAGGAACTATACTTCTTACAGAGAGGGCCAGGGGAGGTCTGCCAAAAGAACATTTACTGGAAGTTGACTTGAAGTCTGACCATGCTCATCAATGCCATCCTGAACACTTGATTTAGAGGTAATTGAGAAATCCTGTGGACAAACCTACTACATAATTGGTTTATAATTGTATGAATGTAACTTACATAGGGCTTTTAAAGGACCTGGCAGATTTAACTTGATTATGTGTACGTGAGTTGAGGATGGATCCACTCATAAAACATTCAGAAGACATCTCCCGTTTACTTCTAGCTGACAAGACACCACAACTACTGAGACACCCACATGGGAGATGGTTCTGCTTTTTACTTGACCAGTCTAAAGCTCGTGGCACTCAGCCAGTTTCCACAGTGGGAAAACTGGGCATATATTACATAACCTACAGGTCAGTGTAAACAAAGGTCAAAGGGGCAGCTATAATCTCAGCCAACCCTCGACTTAAATCCAACAAATTCTCCCCTCAGGTGAGATGGTCAGAAAGGGGAATATGGTGTTTTCCTCTAAAGAGGTGGATCACTGTTTGGGTGTTTCAACGAACACAAGCAGTTCTTCATGTGTACCCAATCCTACAACACAGTTGGCAGACAAAGTGCTTCCTGCTTGAATACTCCCATGACTAACATGGTTTATGTGATTGCTTTTCCTCTTGTCCCGCACTGAAAGGAAAAAGAAAATAGTCTGTCAGGCTCAGACAAAACAGTTCAGTAAAATGGAACATGACGAGTAACAGTACAACAGAACCCTTTACATAGCATGTTAAGAGGCCAGTAAACACTGAATCACACAGCCAAGGCGAAGGTATTATTACATACACCCATCAGCCATAACATTATGACCTGCCTAATACTGTGTAGGTTCCCCTTTTGCCACCAAAACAGCCCTGACCCATTGAGGCATGGACTCCACTAGACTGCTGAAGGTGTGCTGTGGTATCTGGCACCAAGACGTTAGCAGGTGGATCAGATCAGAACTCCATGGATCAGAACTGTTTGTCCAGCACATCCCACAGATGCTCGATTTAATTGAGATCTGGGGAATTTGGAGGCCAAGTCAACACCTTGAACTCGTGGTTGTGTTCCTCAAAACATTCCTGAACCATTTTTGCTTTGTGGCAGGACGCATTATGCTCCTGAAAGAGGTCAGAGAATACCGTTGCCATGAAAGGGTGCACATGGTCTTCAGCAATGCTTAGGTAAGTGGTGTGTCAAAGTAACATCTACATGAATGGCAGGACCAAGGTTTCCCAGCAGAACATTGCCCAAAGCATCACAATGCCTCTGCAGCTTGTCTCCTTCCCATAGTAAATCCAGATTCCATGTGTTCTTCAGGTAAGCAACACACACGTACCTGCCAAATTTCATTGCTCTCTGGTCCAGTTCTGATGCTTATGTGCCCATTGTAGGTGCTTTAGGCAGTGGACAGGGGTCAGCATGGACACCCTGACTGGTCTGTGGCTACACAGCCTGACATGCAACAAACTGCCATGCAGTTCTGTTCTGACACCTTTCTATCAGTAACAGCACTAACTTCTTCAGCAATTTGTGCTACAGTAGCTCGTCTATGGGATCGGACCACGCGGGCCAGCCTTTGCTCCCCATGTGCATCAATGCTTCGATAGGTACTGCCCACTGCACACCAGGAACACCCCACCAGGGCTGCAGTTTTGAAGATGCTCTCACCCAGTCGTCTAGCCAACTGACAGGTGCCATGATAAGGAGATTATCAGTGTTATTCACTTCACCTGTCAGTGGTCATAATGTTATGGCTGATCGGTGTATTCTCCTGTTGGATGATTGGCTTTGAGCACAGTACTTACACTCCACATCTGTCTGGGACTTGCTGAGAAAGATGGTGCTGGCTCGGGCATGGTCTGACGGGTTGGACTCCTGGGCCAGTTCTGGAACCCACAAAGAAACAGATACCATCACAGCCGAACTATTAGAAACAGATGACCCAGTGTCATAAGTCCTATGGGAGAGCCTGGCTCGATTCATAGTCAGTAGACCTGTTCCATACTACAGAACATGTTAAATGGTTTACATGTTAAATACATGTTAAATATGTATCCTTCCATGCAAGGTGGTTTTAATACAATCAATAATATGTACTGAACTGGTGTTATGCTTCAAAGGTACTATAGAATGACCAAAATCTATATTTCTTTTAAGATCAAGGTCGTCAATGCTTATGTTTAGTAAAATGTAATTAGAGCATTCAATGTAATGTAAAGCATGGAAAAATGACAACGCGATCAAACCAAGAGAACCTTTCTTACATGAAATTGTCTTTTACTTATTAAATTAAGAAACACAACTTAACACTAGTGTGCAATAAGTAAGTGCTTAAAAAATGCATTCATTTTAGGGCAGTCAAGAGCATTATTGAAGATTTTTATTGAAGGAGGTGCTTATGAATCTCGTATGTTAATGTTTCTGTGATCAGGAAAACCTTTTGTTCCTCAGGTGACATGTTACAGCTCTAACAAGCCGCCTTCCAGAAGAAAATTCTAAACCAGCCAAATGGGCTATTTTAACCATCTGTCAAGGAATTGGCAGTTTATAACTATCCAAAAGAAACATTATAATCTTCATTGCTGTGAACTAGCAGCTCATTGGTGTTTTCTTCATAAAATCTACAAATGTGAGGATTCCAAAATCACGAGATGAGGGCAAAGCACATTCTGTCCAATTGACTCAATCTGCCCATAGTGAGAAGACGGACAAAAATGAAAACCTTTCTTGGTCTATAACAATATCGTCTGACTTGAGACATTTTACTACACATCTTTCCATAATATACCAATCATCTGACTATCAACAGTAATGTTACGTATACAATTGCAGCTTGTCGTGTCAGCAAACACTAGTGAAAACACCACAAATCTAATTGCTAGAGGGAACACTTGGATGTGCTACAGCGGGACTTTCAGAGATACTGGGAGAATATCATCTGGAACAAGGCAGTGGAAGCTTCTTCCAACTGTTACTGTACAGTCATGTGCAGAACATCACCGAACAACTTCAACCACATCTTCTGTCCTGCAGTATCTGGGATGAAGGCAGGCATGTCAACACCCAATTTAACGACTGAAAGGAAACGTGTGAAGCCGGTAACCAGGCTAAACCACCTAACAAACCTAGATAGCCGCAGCACTGCAAATCTAAAGCTGCACATGGATCTAATACATAACAGGCCCACCACCAATGTCAGGCTTTGCAATCCGACCGCATTCTGGCTACCTCTGTGTGGGATCGGGTGGCCCGGGCCTGGATCAGAAATGTGGCAGAGGGGGCCAGGGAGATACCAAGCCAGGCAAGTGGGTTGGCAGTGCCCAAGGTGGGGATGGTGGTATGGGAGAGGACAACAATGAGGCCTTTGTCTGCGATGTCTGTGGAGAACACTGGATCCTCACTCTCTACACTCCGCCCACACTGGTGAGTGTACTGAGAAACAGAATGGGGGCAGTGAGAGGGGGTGCCAGTCATGCCAGCCTATCTGAAGACACACTATAGAACTAAATAGTATGTGCTTTGTAGAGAAAAGACGCGTGACTCAGATCAACAGGCAGACTAGCCTGTATGTAGCCTGAGCTTTTTACGACACACCCACAGAACGCAGTGGCATACACACATCTAACGAGGAGAGAAGGACTGCTGCCTCACCAAGAAACATCAAATTCAACCGTGGAACTGCAGGCGTCGTCTGACATCATGTCAACGGGCGTCGGCGATCTTCATGACTATACCGTTTTTAAACGCATCTGTCAAAGGTAGAACTTGATATCATCACGTGGGATGAAAGAAACTGGCCAGATGAAGCCTGGTTGGAAGCACCTCAATATAACACTGTTGTACTGGTCATTCACACTGGCTTGTTGCTAAATTAGCTAACTGGCATGTCAGGAAATGTGTCATCCAGATGGCGACCAATACCACAAGTCAGTTATTTCTCCCTCAGGCCTTTGAAATAATCGTCACATTCTCTTACATGTTTTAACTGGCAGTAGGCTGGCGCCAGCTTATGAACTAGATGGCTGTGAATGGCTTGACTGGCACGTTCATACAGCCTCACCCGCATCAGCTCTAAATATGTCGTTACGTATCCAAGATATGCCATCTAAGAAAACGTTTTTGGCTTTAGATGCACTATTGAATCTCTAGATTAATTCTGGTGTGAACTATCTGGCTTGAACACTTTCAGTCAGGAGTCTACAGTGTTGCTCTCACATAGCCACTTTTTATTTTATTTTTTATTTGGCGCATTGTTGTGTCCAGGAACATTCCGGACACTAGCTTTAATACCTCAAATATTTGTACATTGTGCACCTGTCTGCATACCAACCTGCTACCAGCGCTAATTGGACAAATCCACTTAGGTGAACCTGGCAGAGACTGACAAGCTTTTACTCCATACTGGATAAGACAGATCCTCAACTCCACAAGACAGACAAGCAGACAACTTGACTTATTCATTTGCCAGCCTCCATCAGTCCCTCCCTGGACCAGAGTCTTCCTGTCGGGGCATCCAATATCCACAGTCATTTCGTGATATTCCTGTCCCGGCTCCACTGCTCCAGTTTGAAAGGCATGCCACTGCCACGTGATGCCAGGGGATGGGATGTGGTTGAGCCAAGCAGACATACCTCTCAACACAACGCAGGGCACACCCTGGTTGGTATGTTATCAATTAGCCGATATACCACTACTACAGTAGGCATGTTATTAACCAGCCTATATACCAGTAGGAATTCATGTTATCCACTGGCCTTTACACCACTCCTACTGTAAGTCATGTAAACCACTGGCCTATATTCCACAACTACAGTACCTCTTGTTATGAACCGGCCTATATACCACCTCTACACGTAAGTCATGTTATCATCCGGCCTATATACCACCTCTACACGTAAGTCATGTTATCATCCGGCCTATATACCACCTCTACACATAAGTCATGTTATCATCCAGCCTATATACCACCTCTACACATAAGTCATGTTATCATCCAGCCTATATACCACCTCTACACGTAGGTCATGTAATTAACCGGCCTATATACCACCTCTACACATAAGTCATGTTATCATCCGGCCTATATACCACCTCTACACATAAGTCATGTTATCATCCGGCCTATATACCACCTCTACACGTAGGTCATGTTATCATCCGGCCTATATACCACCTCTACACGTAAGTCATGTTATCGTCCGGCCTATATACCACCTCTACACATAAGTCATGT
>JACXGJ010017139.1:0-11500 GCA_016801105.1 Esox niger
GTATCTGTGACTGAACACCGGCTTTTCAATAGTGTTATGTATCTGTGACTGAACACCGGCTCTTCAATAGTGTTATGTATCTGTGACTGAACACCGGCTCTTCAATAGTGTTATGTATCTGTGACTGAAAACCGGCTCTTCAATGGTGTTATGTATCTGTGACTGAACACCGGCTCTTCAATGGTGTTATGCATCTGTGACTGAACACCGGCTCTTCGATAGAGACTGTTATGTATCTGTGACTGAACACCGGCTCTTCGATAGAGACTGTTATGTATCTGTGACTGAACACCGGCTCTTCGATAGAGACTGTTATGTATCTGTGACTGAACACCGGCTCTTCGATAGAGACTGTTATGTATCTGTGACTGAACACCGGCTCTGCGATAGAGACTGTTATGTATCTGTGACTGAACACCGGCTCTTCGATAGAGACTGTTATGTATCTGTGACTGAACACCGGCTCCTCTATAGAGACTGTTATGTATCTGTGACTGAACACCGGCTCTTCGATAGAGACTGTTATGTAGGAAGGTTTTGAGTGAGGAACAGAAGGGTTCAAAATAAGAGACCACTGCAAATGTTACTCTTCTGTTCCTCAATCAAAACCTTCCTTTTCAAAAATTTTGGAAAGGAGAGAAAAAAATCCATTGACCTTAAACATTTTCCGGAGCTGTATATCTGTGACAGAACCGCGGCTCTTCAGTAGAGACTTATTTATCTTTGACTGAATACCAGCTATTTAATAGATACTCTTTGACTGTACACAGGGTCTTCAAATGAGTCTAAAAATTTATTTTTGACAAAATTCCAGCTCCTTAATAGGGACTCTAATATATTTGTGACTGAACACCAGCTCTTCACTAAAGTCTAATTTCACTGTAACAATAGAAGGTTCAGATCTGATATATCTATGTGGGGACATATATGCTGGATGTGTGCCAGGGCTCATTCAGCTGTAAAGCACCTTGTATCTTTTCCATTGGGAGGCGGCATTAGCTATTAGAGTCCTATGGGATCGTGTTTGTGTGCTCCTTTGGCCATGTGGGAATGCACCATTGTGGAGCCTCAGCGTGCCACTTTTCCCCAGACAAATCTAAAGACCTGGTACGGGGCCGAGTCGACCCGAGCTGTGCTGAGCTGAGCAGAGCTGTACTGAGCCGAGCCGAGCCAAGCTGTACTGAGCTGAGCCAAGCTTTACTGAGCTGAGCCGTGTCGAGCTGTACTGAGCTGAGCCGAGCTGTGCTAAACTGAGCCAAGCTGTACTGAGCCGAGCCAAGCTGTACTGAGCTGAGCCGTGTCGAGCTGTACTGAGCTGAGCCGAGCTGTGCTAAACTGAGCCAAGCTGTACTGAGCCGAGCCAAGCTGTACTGAGCTGAGCCGAGTCGAGCTGTACTGAGCTGAGCCGAGCTGTACTGAGCTGAGCCGAGCTGTGCTGTGCTGAGCTGAGCCGAGGTGTACTGTGTTGTCCCAAGCCATGCTGTACTGAGCTGAGCCGAGCCGTTCTGTACTGAGTAGCCCGGGTTGAGGAGCAGTCCCCGATCTAACATGGCATTTCAATTCCTCAGCCCCCTCTCTACCAAGCTCTGCGCTGCCGTGCCTCTTCTACATATATATAGGAAGACGAGTGTGAACCCCAGCCTCCAGGATGCACATGCTAAGCAATCAATGTGTCCCCTCGCCCAGACTACCCCCCCACCTCTCTCATACGGAGCCGTGCTCATTTTTTCTTGTCAGCAGAAGGTAATTTGCTGTATTGTGATTCAGTCCGAAAGCTTGGTGACTTGGTGTCTGATAGGTCGTCCCCTCCTCCCTCCCTCTCTCCCCTTTCCCCCTAGACCCCCCCGCCCCACCCCGCTCCGCCACAGTACAGGGGGTCTGAAAGAGGCACCCCTCTCCCCACACTCAGCCCAGCTCCCTCTAAGGCGGTGGGGCTGTTAAATTAGATAAGCAGGGCTGTGGCGGGGCTCTGGAGCTGTGGCTCTGATTAATAAAAGATGCAGCGCTCCCAGGGGACAGCCTTTCTGAGGGCCCGGCAGAGCCCTGAACAGAGCCACAACGCAGACAATGGCGTTTGCACTTGCACAATGGGCAGGAAATGGAAAGAATGAACCAATCATGGAAATATAACATTTAAGGTAGCTGTGGACCATGTCCCTGTTGCTCGCTATACACACACATCATCATGGATCATTTTGGCCATATATTTTTGGCATAAGAAAATGCTATTATAACATTAATATACTTAAGAAGTACATTGTGTTGTAGACAATATTTTCGATGTGAACTTTGATTTCTTGCTGTTATATTCAGAAAAAACCAAACATTTGCATGTTCTTGCAGAACAATCAGATTACCATACTCAGGAGCACCTCCCTCTGACATGGAGGCTCTGATTTTGGGACCGTGTGGGTGAAAATAGATTTATAAATATACATCTGTAAAGGAGACTTGGTTATAGACGTTCCATTTTCAATATAGATTGACTTAAGCTGGGCGGCATAGAGGAGGGGGAAATGGAATGATTTAAGATAACTGATGGGTCATGTGTGTTTCTGTGTGCGTCATCCAGGTCTTTGTGTGTGGGTGTGTATGTGTGTGTGTGTGTGTGTGTGTGTGTATGCGTGTGTATATGTGTATGTGTTTATGAGTGTGTGATCCAGTCTGTTTGTGTGTGTGAGTGCGTGCTCCAGGTCTGTTTGTGTGTGTTTGTAACTGCGTGATCCAGGTCTGTTTGTGTGTGTTTGTAACTGCGTGATCCAGGTCTGTTTGTGTGTATTTGTGAGTGCGTGATCCAGGTCTGTTTGTGTGTGTTTGTAACTGCGTGATCCAGGTCTGTTTGTGTGTGTTTGTGAGTGCGTGATCCAGGTGTGTTTGTGTGTTTGTGAGTGCGTGATCCAGGTGTGTTTGTGTGTTTGTGAATGTGTGATCCAGTCTGTTTCTATGTGTTTCTGTGTGGAGGGTTCTGGATATTCTCCTGTAGAGTCATGTCATCCCAGCTTCCATCGACCTCATTCAGATCACAGCAATGTTACCATAAGGACTTTTTGCTTCGCCTTCTTCCACTCTTCGTCCTCTCCTTCTCCCTCTCCTTCTCCCTCTCCTTCTCCCTCCCTCTCGCTCCGTCAGGAAAGACAGCATTGGCCACGTTGCCTATGGAGACCACGGAAAAGCAAGGAATTATAATTACATTTTTTCCTTTGTTGAAGATACGTAACATTGAGAACATTCAAGATGCTCATTTCTGGTGGTCACATAATTGAATGAAAATGAGGAAGAAAAACATGTTCACCATAGGGACATTCATATAGTGGCAGACCGATGGATTGTTAGAGAATAATCACTCCAGATAACGTCTAACCTATTACCAGACCACATCAACTAGACAAACACATCAACCTATATGTACAAACAAAAGCACCCGCACACTTACACACTGCTAACCACACTGTAGCCTGGCTTTCATCTGGGCGTGGAGGGGTTGGCTGATTGCAGCACGCACCATCAACACAGGGGCATTTATCTTTAAATAACCTCTGACCCCGGACGGAAATGAACAATACCGGGACACTTCTAATTTTCAGCAAGATAATGGCAGTCATATTGAGATGACAAAGGTCAGGGGTCAGCTTGGGGTGGACAGGATTGGCTCTGTGCATCTCTCTGCCCCGCCCCCACCCCCTGGTAGTAAAATGGAGGCTGATATGTCATCTGTGGTAAGGCCTCTGTGGACTGCGCAACCGTTTTAGGGCGCCGTTGCGTAACATTGCTACTGTTCAGTAATGATCTCAGCCCTAAAAAGCCTCTGGGATCCCCGACATCAGCACATTCTCTTTGTGATCAAAGGTGCATGTATGTCTTGTGATTTTATGCATGCTGTTTTTATTATTGGGGCCTGCAGCTAGCAAAGATTGATGGGCCTCCTTTATGAATATGTATGAGATATACACATGGGTTTGAACTTGCCTTTGACCTTCATTTGCTCACATATAGGCTTTGTGATGTTCCGTCACATCACCCCATCTACTTTTTAAATCCGCTCCCTTCCGAAATGGAATATCAAGTGGTTATTTCTCCTCTGGTGCTCTTTCTGCTTGTCTGGGTAAATAGCCTAAGCTGCTACGCACCTTGTGTTGATTCTCCTCAATTCACCAGCCTGTTTTAATATTAGAAACATTACTCACACGTTCATATGATGTGTAATATTATGAACATTTTATAGAGGCTTACAGCTAAGGTGGGGACCCTGTTCAGAGAGAAGGAAACACGAACACGTTTTCTAGTTTGTTTATTGCTACCCCTCACAACATTTTCTATCTCTCAAAACTATGTGTACTTCTTTCTTTTTTCTTTTTTTGGATTTGTCGCCGTCTCTCCTGGAGGTAGTTACCATTTGAAAGCGAGTGAGCTTCCCTGTGACCAGCGAAACACTGTTTTCTATAGAGCAGTGCAGCTGGTGGATGTAGCCTGTGCTTGATGAGGCGGCTGCCCTCTGAGGTGGTCGCTCTGGTCATGTGGCGTCCAACAGAGCCCCATGGGCCGTATGACAAACCGAGCTGCCACGGCGAGGTGTGTCTGGGGTGTTTTTCCACAAAGCATTCTGTAACAGTGTAACTGGTCCTGGTTTGCCCTTTCCTCTCAGTTGACTCACACCATTCAGCCAACAAGCCCCTGAAGATCTGTTGAAAGTGCTGATCCACAGCGTCGCGTCCTGCTAGTTGTGGACTTCTTTCCTCACTCCCTCATCTTTCTCCTTCTCTCCTCACCTTCCTGTCTTCATTGCTCCTTCCTCCTCCCCTCTTCACATTCCCTTGGTCTCTGTTGCCGAGTCACTGCTACTGGTTGACTGACACGGAGATGTGGCGATGGGCGGGCCTTGTCGGAGCCCGGAGCTGATTACCACGCGTTAGAGCAGGACAAAACAAATTGGCAGCGCTGCTAATTGTGTGGCAGGGAAAACTATAACTGTGGTGTGTGTACTGGTGCCCGAGGGCGCGAGGGGCTCAGGGGCCGGGGGAACGGGGGCTTGGCACGGGGCCAGAAAATCACACCAGCACCGATCATCACTCAACCCCCTTTACCACCAACCCCACATACAAGCCGCACTGGAAACATCTCCGCGGAGTGACACACACAACATGGCACTGTCACTACGCAACCTCATCTACATAATGCCCCCTCACACACACACACACACAAACACACGCACACACACACACACACACACACACACACTACAGTAAAGCCACAATCTGTCACCATGCAACATTATACATCACTGCATTAATAAACATGAATTAGTAATGGTACAATTAGGTGGGGTTGCTCTGGCGATTACTGGTCCAATAATAGTACTCCTCTCCCCTCCTCTCCTCCTCTCCTCCCCCCATCCTCTCCTTTCTCCAGGTCCTTACTCCCCCCTGGCCAGTTTCTAGATCTCCCTGTCAGAGATCGGTCTGCTGGGGAGGGCCAGGGCCAAGGAGGAAATGGAGGCCATGGAAGATAACTAGTGTAGGTAGAGGAGAACAAAGGGCCAGGCTGTATTCCTCCACAGGCTGTATCCTGGAGCGTCACTCTCTGCCTTCAGCTGACATCCTGGCCCCCGCTGTCGGCGTGCCTCTGACGGAGGACGACTCATGGAGTGAACGTACTGAGCACTCATACTCTCCATCTCTCTTTCTTTCTCCCTGTGTGTGTGTGTGTGTGTTTATCTTAGGTTCAGTCTGGCTGTGTATGGAGGGAGACGTTTGAACAGTCTGAGCTCCTGCGTCCTAACGGTATGTGCAACACCTCTTCAACTCTTTACACAGATCTCACCATAGATGACTGACAATAGACACGTCCTGCACAGGAACACCGTCCTTCTGCTCCAAGGTTATTTAAAGAAAAATGTTATATACTGTATGAACTTAATATTGTATAACTCTCTCCAACCACCCAGACACACGTATCAATGAAACTCTGGCTGTTCCTTCCTGCTCTCTTGTTCAGGCTCCTTAGCCAATCAGTTGTCACAAACACAGTGTCCTACAAATAACATTAACATAATATGTAAATAAAAGTTTGGATTGATAGCAGCATAACGGTACATGACACCTCCACAAACTTTGGCCAGGCTACTGACCCAGGAGGGGTATGAACTCATTTACACTGCTGCTAACAACTATGGCGCCTCATTCGAACAAGTGCTGTTGGTGGTGCTAGCATTGTTTTGGGTGACAGTGTAAGACATTTTTTTTTTTTCATTCTGTTTACGGCGCTGGAAGGAATTACCGACGCAGTCTTTCTACGTCACAACTCGTTCCACACAAATGGCTGTGAGCGAGGCATCGTCTTTAGACGGCAGTATCTCCAGGAAGTATTGGTCAGGAAAGGGGGCCAGGTTACCATAGAAGGTGACGTGCAATAATTGCAGTTTTTACCCGTTTCGACTATGAAAATGTTATATTCGACACAAATCTGGCGTCAAGTCTTGTTCATCTAAATAAAACAATTGTAGTATAAAACAACTGTTAATGTATGGTTGTTGGACTGAGTTTTGGTCTCTGACCTCTGATACTCTCTGAGGTGAAAGTTTTTTTATTTCTTAGTTTCAGTTGACGGCACAGACGAATGGTTAGGATGGGTCCACTGGGCATTTGGTCCTGCTACAAGAACAGGGAGAACAGGGAGATCCGAGGGAAAGATTAAGATGGAAATAAGTGGTGTTTTTGTCTGTGAATGTCTGTAAGTATGTATGTGTGTGTGTTGTGAAGCGAGGAAAGACACTTGCTCCAGGGTATCACTGACATGATCCAGCTCTCACCTTCACACACTCTGCTGGAGGCTCTGATATCGACCCTCTCAGCACCCCAAAACACACATACTTTTGTGTTTGGCTTAATCACTAATTTCCATGCCTTCAACATTAATGCAGATGTGGCCCTGACCTGGCCTCTGTTCTTCTAGATGTTTCTCCCTCCCTCTCTCTGCCTTTCTCTATCCCTTTTCCTTCTTCTCCCTCTTTCTGTCCCTAACTTTCTCTTCATCACTCGTCCTTTTTCTATCGCTCACTTTCTCTCCATCTCTCTGCCTTTCTCTACCCTTTTCCTTTATCTCCTTCTCTCTGTCCCTAACTTTCTCTTCATCTCTCTTCCTTTTTCTATCCCCCTTCCTTCTCTCTCTGTCTGTCCCTAATTTTCTCTCCATCTCTTTGCCTTTCTCTATCCCTCTTTCTTCCTCTCCCTCTTTCTGTCCTTAACTTTCTCTCTTAATCTTTCACCACTAGCTCCCTTTTTTCTATCTCATTCTGTCTCACCCTCACTCTCCATCTTTCTCTCTTTCTCCCTCTCTCCCCCCTCTCATTACCTTTATCAATCTATATCTCTTCCTCTCACTCTCATCCTGTATTCTCCCTCTTTCCCTCTGTCTGCTGTTGTCTCCCTCTCTTTCTTTCACCCTTAACCACATTCATTCTTCAGCTGAGAGAGAGGATCTCTTTTCCTCTTTTGCTCTGTCACTCTTCTCCACGTTTCTTTCCCAGGGGGGCACTGCGTTTTGTTGCCTTTTGTTCCATCAAAACAGCCTAATTGGTTGAATAGATAGGGCTGACTGACCTGCTAATTGAATAGTAATTTAGATTTGATATATACCCTGTAGATTAGCATTTGATGTAAATGTAACAACAAAAGCCAGACAGATTTAAGGTGGTGCCATTGACTTGAAACACTGCAGACTTTCCAGACCTTTATATATACAGTAAGCAAACTGAGGAAAACAGAAATAGAATGTCTCTTTGTGCAAATTCAACATTACATAAATCAGTAAAAATGTGTAAAAATGTATGCAGATTAGTACGTAACAGAGACCATAAAGATAATCTAACAACAGATTACAATCAGCACTATTCAGTCCTATCATTGTATTATTATTAAACTATTTTAATGATTGACTATGTTCTTTGTTATTCCCACCTAGTAAACAGCCAGTATTTCTCCCTTCAGGTAAAAGAAAAGTACATAGATCAACTCAGTCCATGATGCAATTTGCTGACAAATATCCAAATGAATGTTTCGTTTTATTAATTTGTCTTGAAACCAAATGAACAATTTTATTAATTTGTCTTGCCGTGGATGTTTATTTTTTCAAATTGTTCCTCTACACCTACTACTTTGAAGAAACATGCTGTAGGCTTCATGGAGTGCCTACTTTAGTGCTCCCTCTAAGCTGTAGTGCTGCTGGAGGTCTTCACCTATAGATATATCACTGACAAAAGGCCCTCGAGATGTTAACAACCCATTAGCCTCACAGTGTCAATAGCAGGCAGACCTCTTTGTCTGTTGTATTCATGTTCTGACTGATGATGTACATGCTGTGTTCAGTTACAGGATGTCTTTTGGTTTTAGTTTGACTATTTCCTATTAAAGATCAAGAATCCAAGACTGTTCTGGCTCCTGAAGCCCACAATATTAAGCATTTTCCCAGGATCCTTATGGAACACAGGAAGGCAGCCTTTAGGCTACATGTCATATCCACTGCTGTGTTAGTTCTGTACATGTTTTTGAACAGGTTTTTAGGTGAGCGTTAACTGTTCACAATACTACTTTGAATTAGTACCAAACTTCCACTCCAATGTATAAGGAGAAAAATCAATCATTAACGATGGAATGTCCCCCAAGTCCTGGCCCTCTGGTTCACACGCCTGGCCTCCTCTGTGTTTGGCCCTCTGTGTTCGGCCCTCCTCTGTGTTTGGCCATCCTCTATGTTCGGCCATCCTCTGTGTTCGGCCCTCCAGCATTGCCTTATACATCCACTGTGTTGCCATTTCACACCAGAACCCTCATAAAATCAAATAGAAATGCCCCAAACTGGACATATTGTGGTTTAGCTTCCTTGCTGACCACAAAAACAAATGTATTTCCAAAAAAACACAAAATATTTCAAAAGGGTAGAATCCTGGCCCAGTCACAATCCTTCAGGTTGGCACATTATTCCATACGAACCGTATCCACCCGAGTGAGACATTTAGGTTCCATGACCGGTCCAAAGCCTGTCATTCCAAAGGTGTCCACTCTTTCCCCAGGCAGGGCTGAAGCCATTGAGGAGGCTTTCTGTGAGCACCAGCCCTGTATCCTAAAGAAGCGATTCCATGGCCGCCGGCCTCCAGTTGAGCTTTTTCCTTTCCGCATCGAAGAACTCCCTTAAGCTCCAGCATGAACCATTCTGGTTGGCACTGTTGACTGTTTTATTTTCAAGGCCTCCTCTGACCCAAGTTGTCATCGGGTAAATCGCAATGACATTTGCAATTCTGTTTACTGGTGCTTCTCATCCCTGTGCATTCTTCTCCTACGGAGAAAAAAAACTGGCAATTAAAATTAAAAAGCAATCAGCGATAAATAAAGCCGTATAATTGCTTTCCCTCAGCGAGGCTGACACAACTCACCTGCACACCCAACACCCCTGCAGCCTCAACAAACACACAGACAAGCATATGCATGTACGCGGACACACACGCACGTACACTTGCGTACTCAGACAGACACACACGCAGCACGTTTCACACACACACACGCGCGCCAGGCCAAACTAGTACAACCACCCATGTATGGGAATCTCAGCCGGCCACTTACCCCACACAGACTCGTTAGTTCCCCCCCCCCTTAACGAGAAAGCCATTAAAAGGCATTTCACCACGTTCCCAATGGCTTCTTCTGCTCGCCTAACGCGCCGTCCGAAACATGCCTCCCTACCTTCAGCTCTCTGTCCGCCTCTCTCTCTGAGATCCCTGGTCTCTCTCCACCTCTTCCTCCACTCTCTGTTGCTGCAGCCTCCCTCTCTCTCTCACCCTCTCTCTCTCTTCTCTCTCTCTTTCCCTTTCTTCATCCTCTCCGCAGCCTATTTCTCTCGCTCCTCCCATCTCTGAGCTCAAGGCTGCTCTGGGTTTTAGACGGATCACTCTCACAATGGTTGATCAATACGGTTATTGATCCGCTGGCAAAATGTTTAGAGAATCATCCTGGGCTGCTGTGGAGAGGCAGGGAGGAGCAGAGGGACAGCCATGCGTCTTGGGGGGTAAGGGGTGGGGGAGGGCAGGCCGTTCAGCCCGGGTAGAACCAGCATGCCCCTGATTGGTCGCCTGTCTGCCCGCCTTGCCAGGGAGAAGGCTGGCGTGGACGGGGCTTCGTTTGTCTGTGTCATCATTCCCAGTACGTCACGCCACTCCTCGGCTCACGCAGCAAAGCGTTCTTATGTAGCGCTGCGGCGCCGTTCGACCTTTTCACTGCCAGACGCTGGCTGCCAGCCAAACACCCCCCCATCTCACACACACACACACACACACACACACACACACACACACCCTCCCTTCCCATGGGTTCAGAGCTTAATTTGCATAAATTAGAACGCTGCAGGCAATGCCAGTCTGTTAACGATCCGCCGTCGTATCGTTTCTACCCCCGTCCTGCCTCGCCCTGCGAAGAGAGGCTCTCACGTCCCCGTGCCCGCGTCCTGACCCGTGCGCCAACAACCTGGGCTCGGCTCCAGCCTCCCTGCTCCGTCAGCTCAGTGTGTGCCAACCAGAGAGCAACCACAGATAGTCAGGCAAGCGCCCGCCATCCATGTGGATCTTTGTGTCATACAGCCATTAGGGACTGGAGAGCGCTGCGGGACGGCCCGGGCTTCCCAGACTCCCTGACTCACACCGCGGTGTCTCAGAGGGAGCACAGTCATTGGTTCTATGGAGGAGCACGGGGAGGAGTGCCATCAGCTGTCGTCTGTGTACCCTGGACTGGACAGGAGCTGGGGAAACTACAGCGGGGCCATGTGACTCAAACTCCCACATAGCCAACTCAGATTTAGTCTCTAAGCCTAATAAATGTGTTTCCCAGGAAAAAGAATAATCAAACTATTTAGTGTAACTGAATTGTTTATAATTTATTAAATATGTATTTCTATCTATTTTTTGTTGCTCCATTATCTGTGATTTCAAAAACAGGTAGTTTGAACGATGAATGCTGATTGGCTAACTGCCCTGGTTTATGAGATTGTATGCCACATCCCCTCGTGATTCATTACGTAAATAGACAATGATCTGTGGCCTTCCTCTGTGTCTCTGGGTCAGAGGGGAAAACTCAACATGGAGGTTAGTGGTGGTGTGCTGTAACTTTAACTACCTCCAGCTGTAAGCCACATCGGCCTGCCTGACACAGAGTCAACCTCCTCTCTCTGGGGCACGCCTTCTGAGGCTGTCCCCTCTCTCCCTGACACCAGCCCAAACCACGGTGTCTGAGGCGACTCCAAACAGACTTGTTGCGGAGCACAGTGTGGGAGTGGTGACGCTGAGAGGCTAATTAATGTCGTGTTCATGATGAACTGCGGCGGGCTGGTTGTCCCTGGCCAACCTGAGGCCTCCTCCACAGCGCTGACCCCAAGATCTGCTCTGCTCCTTAGGACTAAGATGGCCACACACCTCTCTGTATCACACATGCACACACACACACACACACACACACACACACACACA
>JACXGJ010017140.1:0-11498 GCA_016801105.1 Esox niger
CTCTCACCCTTTCCTTCAAACTCTCAGTCCCTTTCCTTCAAACTCTCAGTCCCTTTCCTTCAAACTCTCAGTCCCTTTCCTTCAAACTCTCAGTCCCTTTCCTTCAAACTCTCAGTCCCTTTCCTTCAAACTCTCAGTCCCTTTCCTTCAAACTCTCAGTCCCTTTCCTTCACACAGTCTCCCACCCACTGTCTCCCACAGTCTCTGTCACTCACTCAGACAGCTGGCAGTGCTGTGGGTCTGGTTCGGGCACAGTTACAGGAGTGTCCGCTGACCCAGGATAACCGGTATCCACACTACTCTCTCTCTCCATCTTCCAGCCCACCTCAGGCTGCAGCACCGGAGCCACAGTCCAGCGCCTGTCCAGAACCTGGGAGGAGGAGGGGGAGACGGGGATGATCATAAAGGACAATCAGTGGAGGTTCTGGTCTCTGGGGATTTGGCTTCTT
Source organism: Esox niger (assembly GCA_016801105.1). Taxonomy (NCBI): domain Eukaryota; kingdom Metazoa; phylum Chordata; class Actinopteri; order Esociformes; family Esocidae; genus Esox; species Esox niger. The sequence goes on from JACXGJ010017140.1 coordinate 450, forward strand.
TAGTCCACCATATGACTACTTCATAGAGTCCCTCATATGCCTGTGGTCACCTGAAGGTGTCTGGTGAAGCGGTCCTTCCCCAGCAGGGCCGTGGTGTACCTGCTCTCCAACATGCTGAGGGCTGTGAGCACCGCAGGAGCCGACACCTTGACCCGGATCACCGCCCCACCCCTCCCTCCATCCACCCCTCCTCTGCCCGCCCCCCTCTCCTCCTCCTGGCCCCTGTGTCCCGGGAGCACCCTCTTATCAGCCCAGCGCACCATCCACTCTAGCAGCCGGGCCAGCCCTGGAAACCGGGCCTCCAGTTGGGGATCCAGCTCACGCTGAAGCTCCACATCCTCCGCGGGAGCGGGGAACCCGAAGGCCCAGCGCTCGGATGGCTGCTCCCAGTGGGCCGTGCTCTGACTGTGGCTACGCTCCGAGCCAAGCTGGCCTCTTTGAGGTGTGGCTCCTGGAGTTGGGCCGGCCCTTATACTGACGCCGAACAAGCCCTGCTGCTTGGTAGCGCCAAGCCCAGGGAGGGACAGGGCGCTGGCAGACCCACTGGGTCTGGATGTGGGAAGCTCACCGCAGAGAAACGTAGTGGGCGGTTCCAGCATGGAAACAAGGTCTGGCTTGAAGCACCTCCCGGCTCGGAACACTGGGTTATCAACCCCCCCTGACTTCCGGGTCATGTGACGTCCGTCTTTCTGGCGGCGGCGCAGGGTGGTGAGAACATCGAACGTGAGGGAGTGAAGCTCCTTCTCTCTCAACTGGCCACAGAAGGACCTGAGCAGAGGAGGGTCACAGTCCGGGTCCGGCCCGTCCTTCTCCAACACCAAGCTGAGGAAGAGCTCCAGGAAACTCAAGTACTCCTCATCCTCCAGCTCAAACTCCCAGGTTCCCACCACGGGCAGAGCCAGGCAGGGGCAGTCCTCTGCAGCCGGGTCATGGGCAGGCCCTGCATGGTTCTGGCTCTCCCGGGCCTTCTGATACGTTAGGACTTCTTTCTTTCCAGATTTGTCTGCTACTTCTGTTAACCTCCCTCTCTTGCTGCCGCTGAAAACAAAATGGGTAACTGAAATGTAGGTTCTAGATACAAATATGACCAATGTAGCTGATGTCTAAGCGTCTGGGCCAGCCTACCCGTGACGAGGCCTGCTGAGCAGGTCAGAGGAGACAGCCTCGGAATTGTCCGTGGTGTTCTCCGCCGTGTCTCCCTCGCTGCCCAGCAGTGGGCTCCCGCAGTCGGTCATGGTGCTGTTACTCAGGCTGGTACCCAGGGAGAACCTCCCAAGCATGGCCGCGGCCCCCTGGTCTGCTGCCCCCCTCTCCTCCTCCTCCTCCCGCTCCCACAGATAGAGCTCCGTGGGAGCCAGGTGCCTGGCCAGACGCTTCAGGTGCTTCCTCCAACGCCCGAGCCGCTCCTGCATCAGAATCGTCAACATCTCCCCCTCCTCCTCCCCCCTGCTCCTCTGGCCGTTACGTCCCGACGCTGGAAGCCGGAGAGAAAAACAGACTGTAAAAAGGGGGACAAGACATTTGCGGTGCCTTCCATTTTCAGAAGCGGGAAGCTGAAGCCCAGGGACTCTGGTAACTACCTGGGACAGTACATGACCTCAGTCTCTGCAGCAATGAGTTGTACTTGTCCCTCAGAGGAACCCTGACTGACTCCTCCCCCTCGGGGAAGGCCCTCACCAGAGACTCTGCCACCTGGAGACAGACAGACAATACTCTGGCATCAGACACACCCCCTCACTCCCCCTGTGAGGACCGGGCGGGGACTGAAAGGGGAGGGCTGCGTGTGAACGAGGCGGGAGTGGCTTGGGTTTACCAGAGTTCCGGGGGGCAACTCAGACACCAGGCTGAGGACGGTGTCCTGGAGTATCTCCTCAGCGTTCAGGAAGCGCGAGAAGGGCAGGAAACGACAGGTCCAGCGGAGAGCCTCCTCGCCTGCTGCTCTCACCTCCCTGTCACCTGCTGTGACCTGTGGGATGAAATACACACACCAACACGTTGCTAACCGGCCACGGAATGATAGAGGACAACATAGAAACGCGCACATACACATATGTTTACACGCACGCACACGCGCACACACACGCACACACATACACTAAAAACAGGTTTGTGTTGTACCTGGGCATTTTTCCCACAATTCCGTGCGGCCTGATACTTCCGGCAAGACAGTGAGAGCTGGTCCCTGACATGGAGCATCCAGCAGAGGCCACACAGCTCTCTGAAGCAGACTGGAGGCAAGAGGCTCTGGAATTAGGCTACGACTCAATGTGTGACGGCACGTCGACGGTGAGACGAACAGTAGAAAGTGTCTTACTGATAGTTTGAACGGTGACAGGGTCTAGGTTTCCGTCTCCGCTGGGTCCCAGTCTGAAGAATCCACGGGGGTTCACTAGCTTCGTCAGGCCCTCCGGAAAGGCGTCCGCCTCCCGCTGCTCTTGGAAGTACTTCTGATGGATCTATAGACGCAACGCTAAATTAGCCACAAAAGTCGGCGCAGCGAAGGCAACTCTCTGAGAGTTCTACAGACAGGAGGGGGTGTAAAGATAGGAGGGGGTGGAGCCAGGGGCGGGTCAGGGGAACATCTGGGTGAGGAACCTTGTGTTGGAGGCGTCGGGAGCGTCGCAGGCGGCTGATGTACCACTGGGCAGCGGGGCGGGAGCAGCGGGCAGACCTCAGGAGCAGCAGCGCCCTCTGCAGGAGCGCTGACACCCTGTGACGGGACGCCTCCTCCAACTGTTGCCCCAACATCCCAGGCAGGTCCTGGGTACAGGGAAGGATTCATAGCTACAGCCCTGAGCAGGACACACACACCCTGCACTAACAACACCTTCCTGTAAAAAGGACAGCCCCAGTCTCCACTCCCGTTATTAGATATTGCCATTTTTCTGCGGCGGTCCGTGGTCTCAGGGCCTGGGTGTCCTCGGTGGTACCTGTGTGTTGGCTGCGGGCTGGGGACAGTAGAGCGGCGGGGCGGGCAGGTACAGCCCCAGGGGCACCAGGGCGGTGAGACCGGAGGCCAGGTCTTTGGCCGAGTCCAGCAGAGCTCCCAGGGGCTGAGACAACACATCAACCCCGGCCATGACAGACGCCTTCAGGATCTCCTGCACCGAACCTTTCAACGACTCCGTGTCCTGCCCCTCCAGAGAGTCTGACGGTAATAATGACGGTAATAATGATGAGCGAGGCGAGGACCAAAAGCCCAGACGGAGAGAGGAGGCAGACTGCACTGTCACGCAGCCGGAAGGAACACACCTGTGAAGCTCTTGTAGCCGCTCTCCCTGTCTTCTTCTGCCCCGGCCTTCCTGCCCAGTAGACACTCCAGCTGACCCTGAAAGATTCTCCCAGGCTCAACGGCCGCTGGTAACTGTAGTTCTCTCCACCTGAGCCTGAGTCGTCAACAGACAGCCATTAGAAAACAAAACAGAGGTGCGACGGCCTGTTCCTTGCCCCCCCCATATCCAGGTCCGGTGTGGTGAACCGGTGCGGGCATACAGACGCTTAACCCCACTGACCTGGTGAAGTCATAGTGCTCGGTGCAGTAGGTTTTGTAGGCCAGGCCCAGGGAGGCTGCTGTCTTCCAGTCCCCCAGACGATGGGCCAGCCAGGTGGCCTCAGGAAACAGCCCCCCCTGAAGCAGCAGGTCCTGGGCATAGCCCACCGTCCACACCTCCGACAGCTGCTGGCCCCGTACCGCCCCCGTCACCTCCTCCTGGCACAGGGGTACCAGACGTCCAACGCCCGGGGCTGGGGGAGCGCACGCACAGGTTAATAGGCCTGTAGTAACAAATACCCATGTGTACACGTGTGCATGTGTGTTGAGGGAGAGGTTCTTACGATGAGGGAGGTGTAGGGGGGGCAGTACGTCCACGCTGTGGGGAGGCAGGATGAGAAGGGGCCGGTTGGTGAAGTAGGAGGCCATGAAGCGGCCCAGTGTCTGGACCACGGCACAGGCAGCCTCAGGGTGGACGTCCGCGGGCAGCCAGGAGACAGAGTCAGCCTCATCTACAGCCAACACACAACACACACGACCAGTTCAGCTGATACAGACAACATGACATTAACACGACTTAGGTTTGAACCCTCTTTCGTCCCTTGAGCCTCAGAGACTACCGGCAACATACCGATGCTGCGGTGCTTGTCGTCTCCGTGCGGTCCTGCCCGGTGGAGGAGAACACGGGCCATGTGGTCGCCCAGCGCCTGGGCTTCTTTCAGACGGTACCTGAACAGCAGCCCGTACAGGAGAGACAGACACAAACGCGTCTCGGCGAACGCGCTCCGAGGCCCGCCTGGAAAGACAGGAGGTGAAGCGTTTGGATACCGACTGTTCCTCAAACATCACACACCGACCGAACCATCCTTCTCACCTCTCTCTCTCTCCGCCCACAGCTCCGCCCTCAAAGCCTGGGCGCTCTCTGAGTAGGAACCAAGCAGGAAGTGCTCTTCCCCTGGGTAACCAAAATACAGTTTGAATCGTCATATATTGTGTCACGTTGGTGTACAGAAATCCGACACCCGCCCAACTCCACACGGTTGTTCTGTCCTACCCGTGTAGCTCCGCAGAGCGGGCCCATCCTCCAGCTTGTCTCCCATCCGCTGCAGGGCTGCCTGGATTTGGGACAGGACAACAGATACGCGGCCGCGCTCTTGCCCCTGGCCCGAAGCTCTCCGGTGGTACTTCAGCTCCTCCCAGTGATGTAGGGTGTGTCTGTAGACCTCACGCCACACTCCCCGCAGCCTGAAGGAGAACCATGTCAGAGGACTAGGACACAGATCAGACTGAAGGAACCGAAAATGGCCGCTGTGATGACTGATCACATGCGCTCTCACAGACGCACTGTCGTGCTAGAGAATGACTACCTGCTGGAGGGCCTTTGGGAGGTGTCCTGTTGTACCGGTCCGGAAACCCCTCCCTCCTCCTCCTCCTCCTCCTCCTCTTGCAGGAAAGGCACACAGTAGACATCTGTGAAGGAGGATTTCTGCTGGAGGCCGTATGTGTTGTCCAGACTCTGGGAGGTCAGCTGCAGAAGGAGCAGGGCCGTTGACAGAGTATGGGAGGAGGGCTCGGAGTCAGTCTGACCAGGAGGCGAGGAGAGGAGCAGGCCCACTAGCTTTTGAGTGAGCTCCACCACTACGCCCAAGCAGCTCCTCCCCCCTGTGCGAGGGCCATCCCAGGGGAGGAACGAGAGAAGTGTCCTGAGGAAAAGGAGGAGGTGAGAGGAGAAGGGAACAGTGGTCTTCTTTTTTTTCATCCCTGCCCGTGAGCGTGGGACGGAGGTCATACGAAGGAGAGCGGCGAAGCGTACAGCACAGCAGACCGCGTATCTCAGCAAGGCCTCTCTCTGCTCCACGGCGCCACCTAGTGACACGCCGAGGGCCCACGCTGTCAGCAGGCTGCCTTGGACACCCCGGAGCTCAGGATGGAAGGCTCGGGGTCTCCTCTCGGAGTTGGCAGAGGTAGCATTAGGGTCAGGTGGAGGACTGGGGTCAGGAGGACAGGAGTCAGGGTCAACCAGGGTGTCGGAGAGGGCATGCAAGGTGTCAAACATGGAGGCGAACTCCAGCCGACCTCCGTCCTCCGCATGCGACCCAATTGGGGGTCCATCGAGATCCGAGTCGTCGTCGAACAAAGCCTGAAGAAGCACGAAAAACAACCCCAAAATTAACAGAAACCATGACCCAAGAGACGGGCACAGAGTGTGTTAATCAGCTGACCTGGACTCTCTGGACCAGCTCCCCAGTGTCTCCAATGCCTCCCCGGTCCTGCAGGAAGAGCGGCAGGGTGGAAGCAGCTGCCGGGGTGGGGACCGGTGTGGGCCTGGCTCTCAGCTCCTGCAGACTGCTGCCAGGCTTCAGACAGGACATGGACTCCAGCCACACCCTGGCGCAGGGCTGGAACAGGAGAGGGACGACATGAGTCAGGGTCAGAAGGAACAGCAGACACAGACGACACACAGCGACTGTCAAAGGAGGTGGCCAGAGCGGAGATGAATCCAAACCCACGCGGGTCACCTCTCACCTCTACTCTCTCCAGCGCCCTGCTGGCTTCCTCCAGGCCTCGGGAGGCGTGGCGGAGCAGGGACGCAAGGACGGCGGCGGCGGGGGGCGGCTCCGGCACGCGCAGCACCGTGGCCATGTAGCCGTCCGACACGATGAGGTAGGGCAGCCGCGGGTGCCAGGTCACGGAGTAGCGCTGCCGCAGGACGTCCCGCGCGGACTGACTGGAGCTGGACAGAGGGTCAACGCCGGCCGCGCCCGCAGAGACTGGAGGCCTGGGGACGGGGGATGAGGAGGAGGGGGACGTCGGAAGACAGTGAGAGGAGATGAGTCAGATTGTTTATGACGCCAGAACAACACTGATCATTCACTAGTATAGCGCGGTAATTCAGTCACATGCACTGACAGGCGTGATGTAGTCTAGACATAAATGATCTGCAGACATGTCAGTGATTTAACTGGATTTCGAGTGCCATCAAGCCGGTGAGAACGTTGAATTAGGACCTAGTAGAAGTGTGCTGTGCGGAATATCAAGAGCAAAATGTGTTCGTCCCTGAAGTACTTACATGAGAACAATGACACAATGACCATGTTGGAAGAGAAGAGAGAGAGAAAGATGACTCCAGACGACAGAGAAGAAAGGAATTGAGAATAAAAGCAGTAATGGATCTAGACACATGGAAAATAATCCAGAGTGAGTTTTGGAAAAGACCCGTTGGAAAGAATACACATTCCATAGATGGACTGCTGATGAAAAGTGTCAAGCTTCAATTGATAGTAAAGCTCCTGTCGAAAACACAAAAACCAGCCAGTTAGGCTGGCCAGAACATTCTGGATGATCCAAACTGTGTGGAATCCCTGCCATGCTTACCTATAGGTGACTAATGGATGAAGAGGCAGGAAGTGGGCTGGTCCAAAGTCCATGTTACACCCCGACGTAGACAGAGACAGCAGCGCCCCCAGGCGAACCAGCATGAGGAAAGAGCCCCTTTTCAGCACGCAGGCCAAGTAGAGGCCTCCCGCTGCCCAGCTCACACTGCCCACCCAGTAGGACCTGCACGACAAGGAGGGGTTTATCAGAAACATATCAGACGGGTGCTATCCTCCATGTGTTCCTCAACGCTAGTCACGTAGCGTGCTGCGCTAGCACATACCTCACGGATCTAGTAGGGACGTTCACGTTCCTGCTGCCGCATCCCCCCAGTCCGCTGGACACAGTCACAAAGTTCTGAGTGCTCACGAACAGAACCTGTGTAGCCTGAAGACAAGCAGGGAGCCGACACGAATAGCGAGCTAGTCACAGATTGCAGCGCATCGCATTTCTAACGACCGAACGACTTGGTCACTTAGTGGTACGTCGTGAGGACACGTGCAGTCTTACCCTGGGGTCCCTCTGGTTCAGGGCAATGGCTAACAGCAGGCCCTCGGGGGAGAAGGCCCCCACCAGCGCCCCTCTGGACTTCACCGGGTGACAGGGTGGGGTGAGACAGGACATGGCGTACGTCTTGGTGACCCAATGTACACTGTACCCAACAGGACTGCAGGAAAAAAGACCTCCCAATGAAAGAATTGAACAACAGTAGAAGCATTGAGCCTTTGACCCGGAGCACTCATTCCCACCACTCACCTGACACTGATCTTCTGGCCTTCCTCCCACTGGATCTTCAAGAAAGTGACACAGAGCTCCAAGCCCAGGGTGAAAACTAACGCTGAGAGGCAGACATCCCCCACTGCCTGATAGAGAAACGGGGAGGTACAAAAAGTCAAAGTCAGGAAGGAGAGACGAGAGCACGGTTGAACATTTGCCACTGGATCAGTACGATCCCTCCTCACCTCCCCCTTGATGAAGATGCTGTGTTGCGACGTCTCCTTGTCCGTTAGGGACGGCAGAGAGATGTGGTCAGGGTGTTGAATCTGAGCCCAGCGCCCTCTGGCGGGGCCGTCGCGCAGGCCTGCCAAGTCCCGCACATCCACACATTCCCACAGGAACACCTGCCCAGTCACCGACAGCAGCAATGCCCGCATCCCATCTTCAGAAACCCCTAAAGAAATACGCACGCCAGAACCTGCACGCGCAGTAAGAACATGGAGCTGTTTAGGTAAGCGTGAAAATAGCTCTGGTACTGGCCATTCTGGTACTGGCCTGAACACATACAGACCTTGGGCCACACTGATGAACTGAGCTATTATAGGAACAGCTGATACTGTTTTTAACAAGTCTTTGTCCCTGTTCCATAGAAACATATCGCCTGAGACCAGCAATCCTGCAAGCCACACACCTAGAAACAAAGAAATCATGAGAATGACGATTGATGCCGTTTTCGTGGAATGAAATGGTGGTGAAATGAGAAGGAAACCGAAAGTGTACCGTTCTGGGATGCAGCCATTGTTACTACCCTGGGGAGCATAGTGTGTAGCTTGGGAGTTTTCTTCTTGGTCCGTCCAGAGACCATGTTGATCTCACTGATCCTCTTGTCGTCCAGTAGGAAAACAGACTCATTTTCCTGGAAGAATCAATGGTTTGACACAAGCACAAAATGCAGTTAACAGTTTTTAATGCTAGTTAATTGTATGTTTATTATCTGCAATCAAATATTGTTAATATCTACACATAGAATTCAATATATCAGTGCCCTCACCAATCCGAGCCAACAGAACCGTGGCCATGGTTTCTTTCGTTTGATGCTGGATGACAACACAACCTCCAGCTTGAGTTCCATTAAATCAGTACTATTCACATCAATCCCCTTTATTTCATCGTCAATCATCTCACTGTCAGGTCGAGTTGATGGGTCATAATGGTATAGGTAGGGACTAGCTCATCGAAATTGGGAAAATATAGCACAACATCGATCAGATAGTCACATATAAAGCAAAAGTGATAACACGACACTGATTTAGCTTCTGTCTAGGTAGCTTGTTATGCTACTGTGGCGTCCACAGCAACAAGTCAGGGTTGGCTAGCTATGCTGTTGGCTAACGTTAGCGGATGCTAACAACAACGAAAACTATTGGCATTTCATCTCAGATATCATGAATATCAATCAAATATTGTTATTGTTTTTGATCACTGCAATAGTAAGAACTACTGAAATAATGACAAATAATAATTTTAATACTATAATATCGAAGTATTTCAAATTTCCCTCCGCTTCCTGAGTCGGGGAAGAGTTTCCCATGATCCTAAGTCTGAATGAAGCTAATGCGTTGCCTTGGAGCTGCCTTGGAAAGGGAAGTAAAGTTAGTTTTGTAATGGACATTCAGTGGATATTCGTTTTCTCTTGTCAATAGCCATGAAGTGAAGCATTCCATTCCAAGTCATTTTGGCATTCACAGTATCAATATGTTCCTCACAAAAAATCTCCAGGACTACAAACTAGAATGGCTCCGAAGATTGATTCCCTCATGTTTGTCCAGGCTATCACTTGTTTCCTACACCCACATATTTCCATACATCTGTGCAGCCTCTGCCAATTCCTCTTGCACCATCTACAGTCATTGTCTACATCTTAAGACAAATGCAGACCTATGCCCTTGCTAAAATCTTTACTTTTAACAAAATTACCTGCCCCATCTAAAAAAAATTGCCCTATTGAATAGGAAACAATCCCCACCTGGCAACACTGTCAATATGGAAAAAGTTTCCATGGGAATATTAAAATGTTATGTCAAGGCCTACACAATCTGATATCTCCGTCTTATTGTTGTTGTTCTTACAATATCCTGACTATTCAGGGGTGCAAACTTGTCACCTTTGGTGAAATTTGCAGTTTTTACTTCAAAATAGGTCATCCACGTGAATAGTGTAGCACTGTTATAAAACATATTTTTGGGGTTGTGTCTGGTCTACATCTGATCTAAGTCATCTGCGAGTAGGAATAAAAAAAATCTGTTTCGTGAAACCACTTCACCCTGTGATTTTATAGAATAGGAAGACCCCCCCCTTGCACGAGCGAGCAGAGTGCACGCTGGTTTCACCTCAGCCACAGCTTGCCAGAGATTTTAATGTATAGACGGAAATCCCGAAAGAGACACGACCCCCCCATCTTTGGGAAAACTATGATTATCCCCCCAATATCTCACTGTAAGAATAACTATGTAAATTCAGTAATATTAATATGACGCAATGAAAGCACCCATCGACGATTACAAACGTTTAATACCGCGTTTTCCCAAAGTTTCATGAGATTGCGACCACTCATTAGCTTCACAATGGTTTGATCCTCTGCCCCCAGCCCGGAGCAGCTGCCCATTGTTCAGGTACAGTGCCTGCGTGCATGGATGGGAATCTGACAGTTTGTCGTTGGTGGCTGCCTTTCTGTAAGAAGTCAAACAAAGGATATGTTATACATTTCTTTACTTCTAACACTCAATACAATTAAACACATCACCCGTGTTCATTTTCACTACATTGTATTATAGGACACACTTTGTTGTTAAGCGGTCAGCTGACGTTTGCTAGCTAGCTACTGTAACATAATCCAGTGAATTTGAATTTGAGTCAGTGAGTTAAGCTTACAGTGCAATGTGGTGTTTCTTAGCTGGCGAGGTGATCTTTGTTCGTGTCTACCATCTGAAAGGCACTCAATGCACGTAGCTATTGTGAGAGCTACAGAAGAGTTACAGTGGTGAGCCAATCAATGGCGCAAACAAAAACAGTATTACAGTACTACTTTTGGTGTCCCCCTCAATAATTGCTCTTGAGAAAATGTTATGTAATTGTCCTCTCCGTAGTTTATATCAGATTTTCGCCTCCGCATTGATGGGCAGGTAAAGTAGTGGTTTAAGGAATGCCATTTAAGTCAATATTTAATAAATATTCAACCAACTAGCTGTCATACATCTTCCTATCACCTCTCCCTTCACACATTTTTTTGTATTTTGGTCAGCTAGTAGGTGAAATTGGGTGAAATGATCCCCCCAAAACTTGATTCAAATTGTGACTAGAATCAAATACTTTTTGTGGTGCACCAAGGTGTTCCACATGGGCTACCAAAATGATTATGAAGTGTGCCAGACTTTGCAGTCCCAGGATTCGGGGGGGGGGGGGGGGGG
>JACXGJ010017141.1:0-11499 GCA_016801105.1 Esox niger
AAGAATACAGGAAGTTCCACAGTACTTATAATACAAGGGAGGCGGCCTAGGGTCAAACCCAGCCAAATACCCTCCAATAAGAAAGGCCTAAATGACCCTTGTATGGGTTGTTCCAACATATGGTCAATGGTCCTATCCCTCAAGCCTGTGACAGTTACATGGGCAACTCCTAGCAGGAGGCATAGACAGGACATGGGTTATATCTATACACCTGTGCTCAAGAGTTAATTAGTACATCTGTGTTGTTAAGTTTCTCAAGCCTACTTTCTCTCACTGTATTATTCTATATCCGTTGCAAATGTAATTAACATATATACATGTTAATAAAATAATTTAAGTTGACATGGAATACATTTAAAGTAGTTTACTTATATTTTTTATTCCCAGTTTATAAGATGATTTAGACAAGAGCTTGACAGTTTGGGCTGCGATGGGAATAAGCATTAATTAAATGTTATGTGCACATTGTCAACCTTTTCTTCCATTCACTGTGAAAACAAAGCCAAACAAACAAATAGCTGATAACTTTCTTTGATCAGTGCTTTACAAATAACCTTTGGTTAATAGATACTGTCTGTCCATACTGTCAAGACATACCCCCTTTATAGCTGCCAAAATTAGAATACAGACAGAAAAGAACACATTAGGATCAGATTGGTTTATTTCCAATCTGTAACTATTAGAGGGATGAAAATGAATCTAATCCTGCATAATGTTTTAGGGAAAGCTTTTAGTCCTGAGCTTCAACCTGAGGGGACGACTCACTTAATTTAGCATCACTGCATTTGGCCAGACTGCTTTTCCAGTCAGTACAGAGCACCAGGCCAACCAACGTATTAGAGTGCAAAAACGTTGCTCCAAGACCAATCTGAACTGCTTTGTTGCGCTCTCTCCTGCAGAGAAGTTCCACAGAGCATTCTAAAACATGCATCTAAACATGTTAGTATCTCGATGAGATCTCAAAAGACTATGGTGTCATGACACATTTGCAACATTTTCTGTGTAATGATGATGGGGATAAGAAGCTAGGTGAGTTTATGTACTTCACGATGCACTATGTCAGTAGGACTCAAATGAAAGTACACCATCATGAAGCTATTTCAAATCAAACGTTGAAGGAAATTGCCACACCACTTTAAACAAGTAGCAGGCAAAGGGCAGCTATGAAAAACAGTTAGCACTGTTTTGTTTCTTAACTCGCCTTTGCAACATGTAACGGTACGATCATGGAGTCAGTCCCTGCAGAACGCAGAGGACACAGATGCAGATGTTGAATTTTGATGTAAGGAAACTATATTTTATGGTGTTATTTATATAATACATGAAAAAGAGTTTGATGTGATAAAGCCAAGTTTTAGTGCAGCTGATTGAAAGGCCTGTGTTGAACCAGCCCTAGAACCATGATGTTTACTGAAGGAGCAGTAGCATTCTTCACGTGGGGCTCAGTAGTGCTGTGTGAAACAGGGTCCCCCAGCAGTTAGAGCATCTGGTCAGTAAACGGGAGGTTTTTAGTTTGAATCCCTAAGCCTGCAAATGCAATCAACCCTTATTGCTCCCATGGCATGTCTAAAATTGAGAATATATTCTGGTTGAAAAAAGTGACAAAAATATGAAATAATTCATGCCTCATACACCTATGGGAGTTCCTACAGGATTATCCCCAGGAATTTCAAATACACCTATCTGTTCACCATTTTTTACAAAAACACAAACAGTGTGAAATATTTGAAACAGTCAGGAAGCAGTTGCCTGGAATTGCGTTTTCATTAGTTTAGCTCAAAATACAATCACACTCATGGGGGGATGATTTGGCGCAATCGCACTCATAGAGACAAGCGTTTGGTCATTATACTAGTGTGCTATTCTCCTGTTGGTCACACTTTCGGAGTGTTCCTAAAGCACAGTTTTACCTGTTTCTCGTGCTCCTCAGCCACATAGGGTAGTTTGAGAAAAGGGGCTATAATGATTATATTGTTAGTGCCTTCAGTAATAATGACGGCGTAGAAAAACAGCTCCGGAAAAAATTAAGACCAATGCACCTTTTCTTTCCTTTCCAAAAAAGGAAAAAAAAGGAAAGTTCTGAGTGAGGACAAAATAGTTAAAATTAAGAGACCACTGCAAATAGATTTTTTTTACTGTTTTGGAAAGGAAAGAAAAAGGTCCAATGGTCTTTTAAGATTTTAAGCCTGACATTAGTGCTGATAGAACAGTCTTTTACCGTGTTGCTGCTGGGTCCTGAGTGTTCCTAGTTGATTCAATTTCAGTGTTTGTCCTAAGGCTTCTCAGGTTCTCTCTCCATCTCCTGCACATGTTTCCATCTATAAAAGGGTGTGCAGTGTGGAAATGCTGGATATAAAAGACGGACAAACAACTTCTATACTGTATTTAATAGACAAAAACATTACTGGAGACATCTGTGACAGAAGACTATGCTTCAAGTCAGAACATTCTGCCCTGCCAAGGACAGCTAAACATTAAGTAGCTTCCTTTCCCACAAAAGTCCTACCCTGGCACAAAAGACTGACCCAGAAACGACCCTTCCCACATTAATGTCCAGCCCTGAAACACCCTCTAGCATAGACGACAGAGTTAGCATTATATTAAGGGCTCCACTGATCTGAAAATACTGATACTGATTACACTACAGTTACGATATGAAGTGGTCCCCTGAATTTGTATATGTTAAATACTGTTATTTTTTAAAAACACAATAACTGTTGGTTTAGTATTCCAGACTTCAAGACAGTTAAGTCAATACCAGACCTGCAGCAAATAGTTAATAGCTCCCGCAATCAGGCATTTTCCCAACATCTCTAAAAACAGCTGCCATTAAGCCCCTATTAAAAAATAGATCACTGGATGCATCTAAATTGAACAACAATAGACATGTATCAAATCAAATTCATAGCAAAGATAATTGAGAAGGTTGTATTCAATCAACTCAGCAATATTGTGACGTCAAATGGTCTCTAAGACAAATTTCAGTCAGGCTTCCGACCTCACCACTGTACTGAAACAGCCCTAATTAAAGTTTTAAATGATTTACGGCTGAATACTGATTCAGATAAAATAAAGGTTCTAGTTCTACTAGAACTCAGTGCAGAATTTGACACTGTATATCATAGAACACTTATAGATAGGCTGGTAAATTGAGTAGGACTCTCCGGAAGAGTTGAGTTACTTTGTCACCATTGGTAATCATGAATCTGATAGGGTGGCTATGACATGCGGAGTTCCACAGGGATCAGTTCTCGGACCGCTTCTGTTAAATCTCTATATGCTACCTCTGTGCCAAATTCTACAGAACAACAACATTAACTACCACAGCAATGCCGATGATACTCAAATATATTTGGCTCTCGAACAGCTCAATAGACTCTCTGTGTCACTGTATAGAGCACATACATACCTGGATGAACCAGAAATTACTACAATTAAACTAAGAGATTATTGTGTTTGGCGACAAAAATAAAAGAACAAGTATTAGCAAAGAGCTGGGTTCTCTGGCCTTTAAAACCAGGGATCAAGTGTGTAATCTTGGTGTTCTGATAGACTCAGACCTCACATTTCACATTCATATCAAATCGGTCACCAACAGCATTCTATCATCTGAAAAATATATCCAGAATCAAAAGCATGATGTCCCAAAAAGAACAAGAGATGCTCATGCATGCTCTTATCTCTAGTAGGGTTGACTACTGTAATGATCTCTTAACTGGACTCCCCAAAAAGACTGTAAAACAACTGCTGCTCATTTAGAATGCTGCTGCTAGAATGTTAACCAAGCTATCAAAAAAAGAACCTCTGTGTAATTGTTAGAATCTTTGTTTTAATTCCATTGCATTTTGTATTTTTATTTTCACTTTAAAGCACATTGAATTGCTTCTATGTATGAATTGTGCTATATAAATAAATCTGCTTGCTTGCTTACCAAATACAACACATCCAAATCTGTAATTACGCCTTGCTCGTCAGAGTGACAGCAGGAACCTGTAGGAAAACATGAATCCACACCACAGACCTCATAATAATGTTGGGCACTGAAAGGAAAGCTGATATCTCCTTAAAACCCAGCAGTTATACACAACTCATCTATAGAAAATATAACCACGAGTTAAATGAAAATGGCTAAATCAATAGTTGAGGCATTAGTTATTTCAGTGGTTCATTCACTCACTCAAGGAATGGACAAACCGGAAATGAAATCTTTATTGTGCTTGGTTTACATTTGTTTTTTAAACAAACAATGGCTATCAACAAGATTTTGTTTTAAGATTGGGCGTTGAATAACAGGAAACAAATAAGCACCCATGATCTATTTTCCTATATGGTGTTTATTTCATGTGGAAGGAGCTGTAATAGCTTATTCAAGGTGTTAGGTTTAAGACTGATAAAAATATATTTTTAATTTTGGGTATCAACAAAAACAAAATCCAAAATTGCACAAATAGACATTGTTATCTGCTTCCTGTTTTTTATAACCAATTTGGAGATTAATGAAAAAAACTCATACCTAATTCTAATAAGGTGCTATTTAATTTTTTCAATTATTAAAATGAAATTCACAACAAAATGAAAGTGAGATTATGTTTGGTCATTAATTGTCTTATGTTATATGACACCCAGTTTAAAACTAAACAATAGGAAAAGGAGCCATTTCCTTGTTCTTCATAATATGAATTAATAAACAAATGAACCAGTGATACACGGACCAAGCTCCCCTACCTCATCAACTCATGGTCCCCACTCCCAACTGTCTGATTGTTGTTGCTCGCCAAAAGATTGCGAGCTGTTTTGCTTGTTGGGTCATTGGATGGGAACATTTCAACGAGTTGGGTCTGGAGACATCTAGACTCAATGTGGTAGACAGAAAGTAGGTTTAAAACTGACACATATTGTAGACACATTAAATATTAATTTGGTGCTTGGCCGGAGACAGGCTTTGAGACCAGGCGGCAGGCTGTACTGCCTAAGTGGTGAAAACATGAAACATGGAATCAGCTAACGACGCCAAGAGAGGCTTCACTACTGAGCTGCACAGATCTTTCAGCTAATGGCTCTGTGGGTTTTGGGAAAGGATCTGGGAGGCAGATATCATAGCGGTTTTCTCTGATAGAAAATAGGTCCAGCTGTTTTCTTGCTAGTTTTAACGGTGTGATAAAGGTTACATAATTCATGCTGATTGATGTCTTAGCATTGAGCCTTTTTGACCTATTCCAGGTTTTTGATGTTTCCCATTATTAGTGGTTTTGTCATTATTATTATTATTAATAATAACATTAAATACGCTATATTTAATGATGGAAGATTAATTGACATACGCCATAAGAAAACACCTTCTCAGTCACTGACCGTCTGCTGTTATGTGGAGCTGGAGCCAAAATACATGGCGTCCTTTTAAAGCTCATGAATAGGACCTTATTAGGATTGATCTGGATTTCTATCACCTAAATGGGCTCCCTGACTGGTGATGCAACCTGACGTGTATTCAAATGTCCAGTATCTGCAATGCAAGCAAAGTGGTCATTACGGTCCAAAGGGGCATGCACGGACTAAACGCATACACCAATTAGATAAATGCCTCTGCTCCAGCCCAGATGCTAATCAAAGCAATCCGTTCCCTTTGCTTACGCTGTAGAACTATAGCAGTAGTAGCAGCCATTTTGCATGGTGAGCTAAATGATGCACATACACAAAGCAGTCAACCTAGCACAGCCCTCTGAGGTATCACGTCAGTCAAGAAGCCCTCAGCGCGCCACTGATCCATTACACCTACGTGGTTAATGGGACCCAATGAGTGAAACAACGACAAAGCAGGGATCAGAAAGGCCCGCATGCTCACTGCTGTTATTTGATAATACACCATAGAGAATACATTGAACAGCTGCAAGCGACGTCTAACATATGGTCACCTCTTTTCAGAGACGTAATGGAAACGCAATGAAAGGACGGCGCAGGATGATCTACAGACAGTTATGTAAGTTTGTGTCCGTCACTGGCAAAGTCAGTGCAATGCCTTATCCTGGACAAAGAAATGTGCCACCATGCAAACAGTGTGTGTGAAAAAACGGAACCCCCTATCACTTGCAACGCTGCAGGTCTTAGGAGAGCCCAGAGCTAGCTACATGCGTTGCTGTGCAAAAACATAATCCTTAATAGGTCAAATGCTACTTGGATTCATGCCGTGATCTTCCTCTACCTCAAAACCTTATTTGAGTCCGTCTGAAGTAGGACTGGAATGCTGAACGCACACAAAAACTAACTCAAAACTCGGTCGGTCCCTAGCCAATGTGACATCCATGGTTTGTTCTTCAATGCATCCTCACGCCATGTCTTTGCCATAATGACCCAGTCTGGTGGACGAATGATCTTGTGACCAGGAATTCGCTCATTGTGTGGGACAGACAGAAACCTCATTGCTTGACAGGAAAGCACCACAGACTATACTTAAGAGAAAAACAAAACACGAAAAGCACGGTTGGCAGTAAAACATTCATTGGACTGTCTTTCTCAGAAATTATGCAAAGTGTTGTTAGAGAGCACAAGGTTTATCCAAATAGGTCAACTCTAGCAAATGCTCACAAGTGGTTGGAAACTGAGCTAATATACAAAAACAGCATCAGAATATATTGGATTTTTAATCTGCAAGGCAAATCTGTTATTTTGACAAATGTTGTCTCAAACTGGGCCTAAGCCTTAAACATATTGCAGCAAACATAATACATGGTTAAGGCAAGCCTTAAAGACGTCTGATGCTGTAACTTCATTATGGAGAGTCAGTCAGCAGACCTGGCTTCTTTCTCCAGGATGTTGCCTCTGAGTCCTGTCCTAAGGGCAACATACACTGGCATCAGATATCCCAGAGCAGCAAGTAACCTGATCAAATCTGATCAGCAGACCTTGAGATGCACACCAGACCTGTGCGCTGACAGGTTTTTGGTATTTTTTTACCTTCTCTTTCCCTCAAGACAGATTTGCTGGTTGTTATAACCACAAGCCAGATTCAATTGAGAGCTCTTGTTTTCGACAAGGAACCTGGGAACAATATCTGTTCTCCAACAGTCACCTGAACAAGTGTTACAGAGCGCAAACATCGATAATTCCTAGAATCACAAACCACTGTTCTACAACAACACGCAGCATGCACGCCTCACCACTCCTGCTGAGCCTCGTCAATAACCAGGAGGATCTTGAACTTCTTTGGCGTCGTGATTGTGGTCTGCTCCACCAGTCCTGCTGAGGCGGCAGTCTGCTTGACTACATTGGTGATGGAGCTGAAGAAGCCTGACCCGCTGGACTGGGATGGCTGGGGTTTCCTCTCTGGGCCAGGGGAAGGGGTAGGGGAGGTAGTGGGTGGTGTGGTTCCCGGCGTGGGAGACTTGGCCGGGGTGGCGGTAGCTGGGGGTGGAGGCTGAGCTGGATCGGGCCTCTGGAGGTCCGTCATGTAGCCATTGGGCAGGTTGGAGATGAAGGTGCTGTCCGAGAGGCGCCGGCGCAGGTAGTTCATGGCTGGAAAGGCTGGAGGTTTGCAGACAGGGTATGGTCCTAAGGGTGACAGCTGAGGCCGAACGACGTCACTCGCGGGTCAGATTGATATGCAAAGCGGTGCCAGCGTGCAGCAGGTTGAAAGCTCAGCTTGTCCCCCTTGCAAATTCCAAGCGAATGTGCTTTCTCCCCCGATCAGCCGTGCATCCTCAGAGCTCCCCTCGCTGTGGCTGTGACGCTGCTCCAGCCCTCAGCCAATCGCCTGCCTCCATGCCGGCCCGAACGACTGCAAGAGAGGCTCACACTCTCCCTCCCACTACCCCCCCCTTGTCCTCCACCTCTCACTCTCCTCCCTACTCCCACTCTCTCGTATCGTGTGTGTGTGTGTGTGTGTGTGTGTGTGTGTGTGTCTCCTACACCCCTCCCCCAACCTATACTGCTATACAGGCGTCACGTCTTTTCGTACCACTGCAAAAAAAAAATACAAGGAAAGGGGGAAGGGAGGTTTCCAAGGGGGGAGCAGAGGGTGATGATATAGAGGAAACCTCCGACACTGCCCGCGTCTCCTCTGTTTATGCTGGAATGCACTGAATACAGCTATAAGGATGGAAAAAGAAAATGGCTGTTTGGTCTGGTGTCAATGTTGCTTGCAGAAGGAGAGGCGGGGAAGCGGCAGCCATCCCCTGCAGACACCAGTGCATGCTGTCACCCCCATCACACTGCCATGTGATGCATTCATGCTTTTTTTAACCTGATTTAACAGAGGGACTCTCACGTGCAGCCGTTCATACTAATCCCAGTGGACTTTTCCAGTGGAGGAGTTTCAACCACAGTAAATACAACAACAAACTATTGATCTTCTCTATTGCATGACCTCATAATTTTTGGGAGTAGAGTTCTGCATAATGTATGATTTAGGGAGTTTTCCATCTGCTGCCCAAGATGAATTCCCATAAAGCCATGCCATATTATTCATTTTCATATAGGCTACTGATCTTATTATTTTGGGGGATTTGATGGTTGTATAAAATAGGAATTAATATGGTCAAAAAGAAAACTATTTTTGAAGGCACTGGGTAATATTTGAGAGACATTGCATATGCATTAGTAAAGATAATCATAAAAACGGTTTACATACAAAAGGGAAAAAGGCTTTGATTTTGTTTAAAAAATCTATGTTATTTCTGCATTAGCCTATCTGGTGGCCCATGTTATCTATTGCACATATTGTGCTGTAAAGATTAAGAAAATGCTTTAGTCTAGGAATTGATTAAATATAAAGAAGACCTAAGCTATTACAACTAAAACCGAGTTTATGAAGACCTATCTTATGAAGAAATGCCAGCACTGGCCTACACAGCCCTTTTAGCCACCTGGAAAACTTAAAAGAATCAACATACTATCAATACCTCATAATGCCAGAAGGTCATCAAGAATCAGGCAATGTAGATTGTGATTACTAAATCCTTAATAAGACATGGCCCAGGCCTGTGTTATTAAAAGAGTTGAGTTTAATTACCTAACATATGAAGTTGTATGAAGAAACCCAAATATATTTACATTAATTGGCTTACATACTTGACGGGATACTTGACATGTAAGTCCGTAACATGGAATATATATATATATATATATATATATATATATATATATATATATATATATATATATAGTACACACAGTGCTTTGCTTGCTTCTTATTTGCATGTAGCCTCCCTGTTAATTTATTATAATACTGTAGATAAGTCCCTTGTCATCATGCCCATAGGGTGCACAAGGGCAGTAGATTATACAACACAATCTTGCGTGCTGGCAAGATTGGTAGACTTTAGAAATGGAAGCAATTACTAACCATATTGAATCAGATGGTTTTATGTAACATCTCAAAAAAATGTGCCTGACAAATTGTGCAGGCCTATTGTAATATACAAAAAACTAATGGTTAATAATTCATAGTTGACTATACATTACAATAATATTACATATAGATGAATGTACAATGTTTTAAGCCACTGTCATGGTAGGACATGAATAGTGTTTTCAAACATTACATGTTGACCTAAGTGGTAGCACTTTCCTCAGGCAATGTTATTACATGTAATTCTGCTCCTCCACGATAATAGTAGTACGCTGCACAGTGTAGGACACATCCTAACTAGTGGCAGAAAATGTATCGCCATGGAAACTGGGGTTTGAAATCTGCTATTCTCAGGTAGGGTGTTAACGCCGTTGAGCTGGTGGATTGTTATGGTCATGCCTAATTTGGGACAGTGAGTCCCCATGCTTCTGCAGCATATTCTTTATCCTGATAAATTGCTGACATCACTGCAGCAAATTGGTAGGGGAAATCCTGACCGGGACCCCAATCCAGGATTGTCAAGCAACAGAGAGCAATGGGGTGCTCCGGATTTTTCTTCGAATTTTGGTAAGTAATTTTAAAGTAGTTTTCACATGCTAAAATAGGTCTCCGTTTTTTTTTAAATAACTAGGTCATCCAATTCTGCAGCCTATGTCATCATCCATTACATTGGCTATGTTACATCCGGCATTCAAGAATAATTACCTGTGTATGATCCAATTAGTAAAATGTGTTTTTAGCAAGACTGCATCTTCCGCTGTTACCCCAACAGGTCTGAACTTCTTGAAGTGTATACTATGTCATTGCAAACACATTCATAAAGTAATAATCTATTTTAATTAAATCCAAAATATGATTGGGCCTAACAACCCATAGGTCAGTAGTATCATAATAATATATTATGTTTAATGTGGCAATGATCCTATACTGCTGCACACTAATTATAAAGCAGGTCTAGAGCCCATGAGGTTTATTCCTATCAAGATTCCAAAGCATGGCTGCATTCTCTGCAGTTTTTTCCCTTTACAGTTCTGGGCCCATTGTTTAAAAGACTTTAAAACATAAAAGATTTGTTTATTTGGGTCCCCATTAGATGACGCCATAGTGGGAGCGAGTCTCCCTGGAGTCAGAACAAAAAACGCCATTGACACAGTAAAAAAACATTTACTTAAATTACAGACAAAAGAATACAAACAGAAAAACTAATAACAAGGCAACTATAAAATGTAATGTCGGCGTGTGTCTGTGTGTCTGTGCGTGTGTGAAGAACCTCAACACATCTTTTAGTGTGTTTGTGTCTATATGTCGGTACATCTATTTTCCCCACCTTGCTGTGTTTTGTGTTTTTTAATCCAATTTCAATACTCTTTATGTTAAATAAATTGTTAGTTAAATATTAACAGTAAACACTCTAAAAAGGAATATGTTTATAACCTCTTTCCAAAGTGTGATATATTTGACTCTTTTTATTCATTTTGGTTGGAGCTTTTCAGAGCCCAGAAAGCTTTGAGGCCCCCCGGGGGTTGAAACACAAGAATCGCTTGATTAAATCTGAATGCAGCCACCAAACATCTGACAGTTTTTCCCTGTGCTTTCAGTGATGTTGACAAAGATGTGATTTCTTTCTTGCACGTCAAAGTCTTCCCCATGGTGGCCTCATGGTGTAGTTGTGCCTGCCGCAAAGAACTTGATAGTAAATTGAGTGGGTCTTTGGAGAGAAGATACAGTATGAGTCACCGGGGTTAGTTGGCCAGCTAGCTATCTAGCTAGCTAGGTTAGCGTAGCAGCTGCACTGTCTAGCTGGGCTGGGAGATGTGGCGCAACGTCCCTTTTGTCTGAAAACGGTGTTTGCAAACATTTTAAATACCGATGGAGCCAGCGAACTGATTTTTGGAAAGTTGATCAACTACTTGTTTTGTTTATCGTTAATGTGATCTGGACTTTTTACTCGAACACATTGTAGGTTTATATGCTTTCTATTTAAATTGTCTTTAAGTTGTTGAGTCTTGTCCAGAAAAAGTTGGCTAGCATTTTAGCTAACTTTAGCTTCCACCGTAGCGAACTAGCTTGGTAGTTACCAATGTAGCTAACATTAGATGGTTAGGCTAGCTAGCTAGACCGTATAATGTTTACAGGCCGAGTGGGCCATAAGAGGG
>JACXGJ010017142.1:0-11587 GCA_016801105.1 Esox niger
GAGGCCTGGACTCCACTAGACCTCTGAAGGTGTGCTGTGATATCTGGTACCAAGATGTTAGCAGCAGATCCTTTAAGTCCTGTAAATTGCGAGATTGGGGCCTCTATGGTTCAGACCAGTTTGTCCAGTACATCCCACAGATGCTCGATTGGACTGGGATCCCAGCAGAACATTGCCCAGAGCATCACATTGCCTCCACCAGCTTGCCTCCTTCCCATAGTGCATTCTGGTGCCATGTGTTCTCCAGGTAAGGGACACACAGGCTCCAGATCATCCACATTATGTAAAAATAAAACGTGATTCATCAGACCAGGCCACCTTCTTCCATTGCTCTGTGGTCCAGTTCAGATGCTCATGTGTCCATTGTAGGTGCTTGTGGACAGGGGTCAGCATGGGCTCCCTGACTGGTCTGCGGCTATACAACCCCTTATGCAACCAACTGGGATGGACTGTGTGTTCTGACACCTTTCTATCAGTACCTGCATGAACTTTTTCAGCAGTTTGGGCTACAGTAGCTGGTCTGTTGGATCGGACCACACAGGCCAGCCTTCACTCCCCATGTGCATCAATGAGTTTTGGCTGCCCATGACCCTGTCGCCAGTTCACTGCTTTTCCTTCCTTGGACCATTTCTGATAGGTACTGACCACTGCAGTCCGGGAACACCCCTCAAGGGCTGCAGTTTTGTAGATGCTCTGACCCAGTCGTCTAGCCATCACAATTTGACCCTGGACCGTTCCTCAGTGTTCTCTGACATGCAGCCTGGGTGGCCCTGGGGCGTTCCTAAATAAAGACTCAATTCTCGAATGAGCAGTTCAAATCTCTGAACAATTAGATCCTTGCTTTCACTAATTTTAAATTTCATGTTCATTAAAGCAAATTACATGTGTCTTTCTGAAACAGGCACAATGCCTAAATGCACATGGCTTGCTGATTAAAAGTGCTGAGTTGATTCTCAGTGAAATTGTCTTACTCTTCACAAATTCTAAACATACTTTTATCGTGTGAGCCGTCACATGCAAAATGACCCATTCAATTATGAAAATATGTCAGACATGCATGTATATTCCATAAATATTAATGACATGGAATGTTTGTGGATGTTTGCTAAATTGGCAAATTACCTGCCAGGTGACGCAAGGAGACTTTTCCTTTGGTGCATCGCAAAGGAAAACAATAGTCACACGATGAAAAAAAACTCATTTTGGTGGCACTGGCAATTTTATTGACACAATGTCTAGGTTTTGAAGCATAAATGAAATGTTTTGAGTTGAGTTTTTTTTTACATTTTTCAGACATGCCATAGAGTTACAATTAAGAGCATGTTAAGACTTCAAAAAAAGCCAAAAGCGTTTGAGAAAAACTGTAATAATTACAGTTTAGTATTAATCTATTGATTTAACAATTTTCTCATAAAGAGCTAATTTTCTATTTCAGATTTTTAAACTTTAAATCTGTTTGCCAAAATTGAATAATGGTTTAACCAATTACATTTTTCACTAATTGGACTCTTGACATGTCAACGTCTTACGTCTTACTTCTTACACCAGGTGCTGGGCTAATTCGTCAAAAATAAAATAACTGAAATATAGCATACTTTAATATCATGCCTGGCCATATGGATCCCAAACAGTATTCACAGTTTTAAGCTTTGGAGAAAACCTGAAATCAAACTGTAAATACCCAATTATCCTGCGAGTGGTGGTTTAAGACACTGGTCTGATCTTAAGAGCGACAGCTTTCAGAGAATAATAATGACCTTTCCAGTAATACCAAACTACACCCGTAGCAAACTGTGTAGTCGGTCCCCAGAGATACAGCCCATTAACATTAGTAGAGTGACAAGCGTTGTACCAAAATGCTCCATAGTATTTAACTGCACAGTTGTCAGACCAATTGTCTTGGTCTTTGTCGAAGGTACTGAATTTCATGCCGTTGTGATTGGTCAGAGAGTCACCTTGGAAACAGAAAGAAATGTGTTTAATTGGAATACATAGTAATCAGTAAACATTACTACAAATGTTACTATTCCTGGGCTACACAAGCCATTACAGATGTTACCACTACTGGAATACATACTACTACATATGTTATTACTAATACCCCATAACATGCTTATACAGATGTTATTACTAATACCGCACTACATATTATTACAGATGTTATTACTAATACTGCACTACATATTAATACAGATGTTATTACTAATTCTGCACTACATATTATTACAGATTTTATTACTAATACTGCACTACATATTAATTCAGATGTTATTACTAATGCTGCACTACATACTACTACAGATGTTATTACTAATACCGCACTACATACTACTACAGATGTTATTACTAATGCCATACTACATACTCCTACAGATGTTACCTGCTCCTCCATTGGTGAATCCGGCAACATTCAGCTTGTACCCATCGTCCTCAGAGTCCACAGAGAAAGAGGAGTACTTGGCAAACACTTTGTTTCCGTCAAAGTCTTCCATGTCCACCCTCAGCTCATAGGTCCTACTCTTAGTAAGATGGTGGAGGTTTTCCAGTCCTGAAGATACATGATACACAGAGATAGACATACATCCGAAATACCATCATCTACCACCATAACAAACAAATACATAGAAATACAAGAACATGTTTTTTATTTTATTTATATTCTTAAATGTTATTCTTGTTTTTCATGTTATTATGGCTGTTTCTAATATTCTGTTGATCTAAATTCTCACCCAGCCAGTATTCTCCGTCCGCATCTCCAAAACCCTCTTTGTACTGCTTCCAGGGTCGGTAGAAGTTCAGAGTTCCATCCATCCTCCTTTGGATCACCTGACAAAGACCCGGAGAGATGGTGAGCCGTTATAAACACGTTCTGTAAGGGTAGAGATGTTAGGAATAACCCAACAAATACAGAAGTACTTACAGTCCACTTCCCTCCATCCGTGCTCATGTCACAATACACCTTTACTGGTGTCCTATGAGGGTAGATGGTGTAGACACCAGGGCATGTTGAGGACTTTCTGTAGATGTGCTCACAGTCCCTAATCTGATTGGGATCACACCCAGTGGAAAGGTGAGCTCCGACTGCCAAAAGTAACACCGCCATCACATGAGCCTGAGAGAGAAGAGAGAAAAAGAATTGACTCTGACTTACAAACAAAGTTGAGCTTGCAGTTGATCAGCCTGCCACCAACACTGGCTAGAAATCCACAAGGCCTGGCAACCCTGTCCCATGTACTGTCCTGGCAACCCTGTCCCATGTACTGTCCTGAGAACCCTGTCCCATGTACTGTCCTGAGAACCCTGTCCCATGTACTGTCCTGAAAACCCTGTCCCATGTACTGTACTGAGAACCCTGTCCCATGTACTGTCCAGGCAACCCTGTCCCATGTACTGTCCTGAGAACCCTGTCCCATGTACTGTCCTGAGAACCCTGTCCCATGTACTGTCCTGGCAACCCTGTCCCATATACTGTCCTGGCAACCCTGTCCCATGTACTGTACTGAGAACTGCGTCCCATGTACTGTCCTGTCAACCCTGTCGCATGTACTGTCCTGGCAACCCTGTCCCATGTACTGTACTGGCAACCCTGTCGTATGTACTGTCCTGAGAACTGCGTCCCATGTACTGTCCTGAGATCCCTGTCCCATGTACTGTCCTGCCAACCCTGTCTCATGTACTGTCCTGAGAACCCTGTCTCATGTACTGTCCTGAGAACCCTGTCCCATGTACTGTCCTGGCAACCATGTCCCATATACTGTCCTGCCAACCCTGTCTCATGTACTGTCCTGAGATCCCTGTCTCATGTACTGTCCTGAGAACCCTGTCCCATGTACTGTCCTGAGAACCACGTCCCATGTACTTTCCTGAGAACCACGTCCCATGTACTTTCCTGAGAACCCTGTCCCATGTACTGTCCTGGCAACCCTGTCCCATGTACTGTCCTGAGAACCGCGTCCCGGATGAACAATGACTTCTGTGCTCCTACACTACACCACTCAAGTCCCTGATCACGCTCACGTCTCTAAAACATCTATAGTACCTGTCAGTACATATAGTCTGCACATGCATTGATATAATTTAATTAAAGTCTGTCTTACCGTCATTGTGATCCGAAGATATAGAGTTTCAAATTCAACCCTAAAATATAAACATTTAATGAGAGTTTAATGAGAATTGGATATTTGTTTTTAAATACATTTTGAAATCCCTTCCCAACCCTGGTGTCCTCATCTTACCTTGCTGACTGTTAAGTGTCTCAGTTTCTACTGTGCCTACTTTGATAGTCTGAGCTTTAGGAAGACTTTTATACTGAAATACATGAATATTCAATGATGTAATATCATACATCATTGAATAGTCAAGCAGGTCACATGATGCACAGGTTACATGGTGCCAAGCTAAAGTTCATTTTGTAGATCATTTAGTAGATCAAACTACTTGTCCGTAATTTGTTTGGGATTTTCCTTTTATTGGACATTCTGACATATTGCTTTCTCTTTGTACATTTGCCTAGATGGATGAAGAATTTTAATGGACAACATTTTCTTTTCTTTCAAAGACATGGACATTTCTAAATGAACCCTGACTTTTAAACTGTAGTGTATATGCATGTATGAATAAAGGTATCTATACCATATTCATTCATCTGTGGTTTCGCCACATTACATCAGAGAATCATTTGTCACTGTTCTCAACGACATACGTTTATCATGCGGTTAAATTACTAGCCAATCAGGTGTATGTACTGCACCACCCCCCCCAGCTTGTAACAATGTATTCATTATTGCAAGCTGTCCAATTATATGTGATTACTACTAAACATACATGTACAATTCTGCTTGGCGCGATGCATTTTTCTCTGCAAACATAAACAGCTGTTGGTTAGAGAACTCACCTGCAGGACAGAATATGAAGGTTGTAGAAATTATTGCCAACCTGTTTGACTGAAGTTGAACATGTAACTATAAAATGACTTGTTGCTCTCTTGTTAATGAAAAGACTCATTAATACACTATGAATCATTGGCAAATGTCGTGGAAAATCAACCACTCTTCACTAAAAACAAATGCACTTCAACTCAGGACTTTGTGAATCCAATAGACTTTAATGAAAATCATACAATAATGACAGACATTAAAGCCAGGTTCTACTGCAGATACACCCCTAATGTTCTAAGTCCGGACCATGGCTTTTATACAGAACTTTCACACATTACGCCATCTGACTTTGTCTGGTTGGCAACCCCCCTGAGTGGGGTGCACTTCTTATCTTCTACCACCCTGAATGCTCATAATTTGTGACAGTAATTCACATCCTCCTTATGGTTCATACTTGTGTCATGTCCATCATTGTCCACAAAGTAAGTGTTACATTAAGCTCATGGGCCACACTCAGGTCATCTCTTGTCACAGATTACACTTTATGACCAGCTCATGGGCCACACTCAGGTCATCTCTTATCACAGAGTACACTTTATGACCAGCTCATGGGCCACACTCAGGTCATCTCTTATCACAGAGTACGCTTTATGACCAGCTCATGGGCCACACTCAGGTCATCTCTTATCACAGAGTACGCTTTATGACCAGCTCATTGGCCACACTCAGGTCATCTCTTATCACAGAGTACACTTTATGACCAGCTCATGGGCCACACTCAGGTCATCTCTTATTACAGAGTACGCTTTATGACAAGCTCATGGGCCACACTCAGGTCATCTCTTATCACAGAGTACGCTTTATGACCAGCTCATGGGCCACACTCTGGACACCCCAACAGTGGATACAAAGCCAGTAAACTTTAGAATGCCCCTCTCTGGGCTCAATGTAATTGCCTGCTCATGACTATCTCTCAGCCTAAGACACATATATTATGATATTATGATGAACATAAACATTATCTGTATGTGTAATTCGTAATCTCAGAAGCAATTTACTGTGAGTGTGGATTCCACGTTAATATGTTTCCAATGAAACTACATGATTATACATTGCACATTAATATTTTCGTAAGTATGAGGTTATTTATGCATTTTATAGAATTATCCCCCACACAAACTGCACATGTCTGTAAATACTATTTGATGACACTGAGACAACAAAAAAGAGCACAAAGAGGTTCAGTTGCTGAGGTACGTAAATATTTGGACATTTTACATTCATATGAGAGCAAAGAAAACCATGAAGGTAATTAAAGTATAACATTCTGAACTAGCTTGTAGCAAACAATGTTCCCAGTAGCTATTTGAACATGGATGTGTTCATATTAACATTGTCTACACTGTATTTCTGATGAAATTCATGTTAGCTTAATGGACCAGAAATTTGCTTTTCTTTCAAAAAGTAGTTAACATGAACAAATGATGAACGAGGACATAACCAAACAGTAATGATAACCCCTACTTTATTCATGATTTCCAAATGCATTACCTAACAGTGTGTAGTGTTAGGTAATACATAAACTCATGTAGTTAGTTAGTGATTATTAATGTATGATAAAATAATTTACTAAAAGCGAAGTATCAGTTATAGCTACCAATGGGTCATTGTTTAGTGATTGTTAAGGAAGGAAAATCGCTATGTGTCGCTATGAAGACAATTTGTAAAACACCCACTCTGGAAACATGGAGATCATGAAGGAAGAGATCAGTCATGTCTTTTCATTAGAAGTGTAAACAGGCAAGTCTTGTGCAAAAAAATAAGCAGTCACATTAATCAGTCAATTAAATGTAATTTTGCCAAGCCCTTTTTAAATCAGACATTCACAAAGTTCTTATACAGCAGTGATGTTAAACTTATGCGTGAAACACCTTCACCTTCAGCTAGTGAAGTAATATGAGTTTATATCAAGTGTCAACATGAACAAATGACACTACACACTGTTAGTTAATGCATTTGTAAATCATTAATAAAGTAGGGGTTATCTTTATTAACTGTTTGTTCATGTAATTGTTCATCATTCATTAAGGTTAACTACTGTAATCGTTAATGGTAGTTCATGTACACTTTTTGGAAAGTGTTACAGAAAGTTCTTGTGACAGCAAACATTTGTAGGTTCTGATAAAATTGCATACATTTATTTTGTTAGGTATTTGGTATTCATAAGATTAGTACTATTTAAAAAATAGTATTGTGTTAAATGAATTTAATGTTCTTTGTAACTTCAATACTACTGTAATTATCTTGTAATGTTTTTATTTGCTCTCATATGAATGTAAAATTTCCAAATATTTATATTACGTATACATATGAAAATGCAGTAAGAGTATCTCCTAAATGATTACATGCAAATGTCTCGTGGTCCATCAGAGTGTATCAATCCAATCCCCAATCATTACTATACCATCCCTCAAAAATAGGGGATAATGCCAGGAACGATTATAAACCTCAGCAACTGAACCTCTTGGTGCTGTTTGTCTTGTCTCAGTCCTGTCAACAAGTATTTACTGTAGTTTTGTGCAGTTATTTTATGTAAATACTAAATACTAGTTAATAGTAATGGAGTGGACCCATAGGAATGAACTATAGTTCCCCCTTTGCTAATGCTCTACTGTCCTTCGAGAGACAACTTTTCCATTTTTGCTACTTTCAACTATAACAGATCTTAAGTTCAATATTTAGTGCAGTGCTCTTAACTAGTTGTGTATTGTGTAGGACCAAGATGACTGCATTCTGTCCCAAACCAAGGCTGACGTGAGGAGAGTTTTTAAAAAAGCGAACCCTCGGAAAACAACAAGGCCAGATGGCTAGCAGAGGTTTTAACCTCCATATTCAACCTCTCATTGTCTGTTTGTAGTCCCCTCCTGCTTCAAACAGACCACCATCATCTCTGTACCGGAGAAACCTTCATTACCTGCCTGAATGACAACTTCCCTGTAGCAGTGACCTCCATCATAATGAAGTGAATGATTTCCTCCCTGTAGCACTGACTTCCACCATCACCTACCTGAATGACAACCACCCTGTAGCACTGACCTCCACCATCACGAAGTGAACGACAACCATGTTGTAGCACTGACCTCCACCAACATGAAGTGAATGACAACCTCCCTGTAGCACTGACCTCCATCATAATGAAGTGAATGACAACCTCCCTGTAGCACAGACCTCCACCATCATGAAGTGAATGACAACCTCCCTGTAGCACAGACCTCCACCATCATGAAGTGAATGACTACCACCCTGTAGCACTGACCTCCACCATCATGAAGTGAATGACAACCTCCCTGTAGCACTGACCTCCACCATCATGAAGTGAATGACAACCTCCCTGTAGCACTGACCTCCACCATCATGAAGTGAAAAATCGTAAACCTTTTTCAAAAGCGGAAGCAGAAAAACGAATACATTTAGTGTTACATCAAGATTAGATTATTGCAATGCTCTTCTCTCTGGTTATTCTGATAAATCAATCAAAAAATGTAATAGTGCTAAACACGGCTGCTAGAATCCTAACTAGAACAAAAAAATTTGAACACATTACTCCACATTACTCCAGTACAAGCCTCTTTACACTGGCTGTAAAGGGCTGATTTTAAGGTTTTATTGTTAACCTATAAAGCAATACATGGACTTGCTCCTACTTGCCTCACCGAGTTGATCCAGCCATACATACCTGCACGTAACCTTAGATCACAAGATGCAGGCCTTCTAACTGTACCTAGAATTTCTAAACAAACAGCCGGAGGCAGGGCCTTCTCTCATAGAGATCCACTACTTTGGAATGATCTGCCAATAAAGTTTGGAAATGCAGATTCAGTGCAAAACTTCAAGGGTCTACTAAAGTCTCATCTCTTCAGCCTGGTCTGTGATTAAATGCAGTCTGGTCAAGAGGTGTAAAGATGAACGGAAAGGCTTGATACTGTCCCCCCATGCTGTATTGCCAGCTGGGCTCTCATCGCCACTGGGATGCCCTCTCTCCAATGCCATTCTGGGGCGGAGTCACTGGCTTGTTGTTGTGACAATTCAGGGTGGTTGCTGTTGGTTGGTGTCCGTTTGGTTGATGTCAGTTGTCAGTTCTTCATCTCCACTTTAAATCCTTGTAGATCTAAGGAATGCATTTTCTGCCTGTTCTTGTCTCCTGCCCAAACCTCCCGAGTACCAGGCTCTAAAGACTCTTTGCTGCCACTGTCCAAAGTCCTCCTAACTGTGTTGCAGATCAAGACGATACACAACCCAAATGCATTTACAAATTACTTGTACACTTAAAATGTTCACCCGGCAAAGCCAGAAGAGGACTGGTCACACCACTGAGCCTGGTTCCTCTCTAGGTTTCTTTCAAAATGTCGTCCCTCTTAGGAAGTTTTTCATAGCCACTGTGCTTCAACATTGTTGTTGCTTGCTCTGTGGGGTATCAGGCTGGGTGTTTTGAAAAAGCACTTTGAGACAACTGCTGATGTAAAAAGGGCGTTTATAAATATATTTGATTGATTACATTTGATTAATTGGCATTCTAGATGTCAATTTGTTGAGGTAATCTATATAGATTTTACCCCATGCTTCCTGAAGCACCTCCCACTTGTTGGATGGGCTTGATGGGGTCATTTTACAGTCAAGTTGATCCCATTGGAACCCAGGATTAGTAATTGATAATGGACCTCTGTATGCCTATGTATATATTCCATTAAAATGTAGCCATTTTCAGCTACAGTCATCATATCCACCATTAACAATGTCCTCATTAGATTTTAATGGACAGCACATTTGCTTTACCCATTATTATGATGTTGATTTGATTATAGAGTTTGTAATGATGCATTTGAGTATTTGTTTTTCTTGTTCTTTTTCTTTGTAAAGCACATTGAAATGCTTCTATGTATGAATTGTGCTACATAAATTAACTTGCTTGCTTCACTTTCAAAATCAAGGACATTTCTAAGTAACCCCAAGCTTTTGAACCATAGTGTATATCTGATGAAAGGGAATGCAAAGATCTAGTTGGTAAAATCAAAAAACATCTTGTTACTTTCATAATATAACTTAAGCAGGCCCAGGTATTTGAGAATCTAGCTAATGTGTTTGATGCAAATGATAATTTGAATGTGTGTATTTCAAATGAGATCAAACAACAAACGCATTTCCTTAGAAATGGTGTCATAGAAAACTAAATAGCACACACAGTTCCCTGTAATAATTACAACATGCAAATGTTGACAAACCCGACCCAAACTAAAACCGATGGTATCCATTTACATTGTGTATAATGTCACCCTGAATGCATGTAGAATCGATCTAAATGACCTAAATAACTTGGGAAGAGGGATCATTATTGGTTCTCTTCCAGGGCGACAATACCCCCATCCATGGGTCACGACGGGTCACGACGGGTTAATGAAGGGTCACGACGGGTCACTGAAGGGTTTAATGAGAATTAAAATGATAGGATTCAAATGCTGCAGCCTTGTCTGTCTGTTCTGAGTCCTGTCTCTATAGCCAGGCTATGGTCACTGAGTCCTGTCTCTATAGCCAGGCTATGGTCACTGAGTCCTGTTTCTATAGCCAGGCTATGTTCACTGAGTCCTGTCTCTATAACCAGGCTATGGTCACTGAGTCCTGTCTCTATATCAAGGCTATGCTCACTGAGTCCTGTCTCTATAGCCAGGCTATGGTCACTGAGTCCTGTCTCTATAGCCAGGCTATGGTCACTGAGTCTCTACACTGTTAGTAGCTTTCTTTTTATATTATGTGATGTGTACAAGGTGTTGTGCTAGCTTGATATCTCTGTTTAGAATTTGGTAACATTTACGTTTTTGATTACATTTAATTTAGCCAGTTTTTAGTGTGAGCATTTTTGACAGAGGTTAAAATTTGTTTAAGTTTTGTTCCTGAAAGTTTGATGTGTGAATTCAGATGATGCTTCTGTGCCAACTGCTTTAAAGGGTCACTCTCAGAGTTTCTGCATAAAGGCCTTTTGATTATAAAATTCTGGAACACATTTTGTTGGGTGAATCCATAATTTAGTGTCTCTTTTCTCAATATGGAGTACTAAGGGGAATCTCCTGAGTTCTGCCCTACATGCTAAGTTCGAGGACTTTCTGTGAACATTTAGGATATTTTTACAAAATTCCAAGTGCAAAATTTATTTTTGGCTTTTGTCCCAAGATGTACCATTAAAATTAAAGGGTCCCCAGATTTCACTGCCATACAAAATGATTGGAGATCTGACAGAGTAAGATTCTTTGAGCCAAATTTTAATTGGGAATTTAAGTTTATGTATTGTCTTTCTAATTGCAAAATATGGTCTGTGTGCTTTCTCTGTCAGAGACTTTATGGCCTAGGTAGGTATAACTGTTGGAGTGTTTCACGGGTGTTTCTCACAGGGTGAAATGTTATTTACTTTCATGAGATCATTGATTTGTTTTTTTTCTTTATGTATTGATAATGGCCAATGTTTACAGACCTGTTCTAGGAACGAATCTGTTGTAAACCCTGTTCTGTCAGTGACAATATAACTAAGTCATCAGCATATAAAAGATGCTTTATTTCTTGGTCTTCAAGTGAGAGTCCTGGAGATGTAGATGGTTCCGGTATAGTTGCCAGTTCATTTACGTAAATATTGAACACGTTTGGACTGGTTTGAAATCATGTTT
>JACXGJ010017143.1:0-11493 GCA_016801105.1 Esox niger
GCTGCTTAAAAGCAGAATATTGCAATTGTACTGGGAGGAACAGCAATTTGTTGAGAAAATTGCACAAGAAACCAGCAAAATTTAAACATTTCTTTATGAACTCAGAGAAACTGCAGAGAAAATACATGCTCTCTCACTTTTGGGCCGTCAATCAGTTTTTCCTTGAATAATTGAGGGGCATTGCTTTGAAACATGTATCCGATCATATGCTTCTCTGTGCCAAAATTCAAATTTTTATAGAAGGAAAGCGTTGGCAGCTCTGGTAATATCCATGCTGGCAAAGTATTGGCCAACAAAACCAATCACTTATGCTGCCAAGTAGACACTTGTCAAAATGACCGTCCTGTCAGTCCACGACTATTGCAAGAGGGTAAAAACATGCCACAAAATATCTCACACAACGTCAGACTTACTGGTACCAACTTAATTACTAGTCTATATTAGACAAATCTCCCTCATACCTAAACTCACTCTATGCTATTCTAATGGTAGCCTTGTTCTTTTCCCTTACATTTGTATTTCTTTAGGTTGTCAATGAAAGTGAGAATTGGTTCTCAACTGACTTCTCGATTTAAGGAAAAAATTATAATGAAGCCTGAAATATTACTTATAAAACAAGAAGTGATGCAGTCATTCTGAAGGTGAATGCAGGTTGTTATGCTTGCAAGTTTTCTTTGTAGCACAAGTCAATAATACTGAACCAGAGTCAAGATGTGACAAAAGCCTGAATTGCATGTATATAATATCTTGGCATCAAAATACAAAACCTTTTATTACAGACACACTTCTCCCTGTCTTCACAAAAACATTACCCTCCCAAGTTCAAACGAAGCAAGTAAAACAAACAGAGATATTAACTCACCTAGAACCTTCTTTACAATATGGGGCTTCTTCCATTTGTATCCCAGGAGATAGGCTGGGATGCCAGTGAGGATTATCCCACTGCCTATCAGGCACTCAAAGGGAGCAGCCCAGAAGGATACCACGATCATGAAGACACAGCCCAATACAAACACCACGGGTACCACCAACCATATCTGACAGGGAAACAGATACCACAATATTACCATCCAGGAGCATACGTATAAAACTACAGGCCATTTACACTGATTAACAGAATCAATCAAAATATCACTTCAAGCATCGTTTGGCTAGAGGTAGAACTACTTTGCTGTATGACCATCTCTAGGCAGTTGTAATTGAGTATGTCCCTATATCTTTTAATAAAAAATATATAGGGGACATACTTTCTGAGGGGTTCATGGTCTGCTCCGGTGAGCTTTAGGTGGCCTAGCAGTTAGATTATGTGACAATTAAGCAACAGACTGTTAGATTACATTCTCAGAGCAAAAGAAAAGCTTCAATTAATCAAATTTGTACAGATATTTCAGATATAAACTGCAAGGAAATTGATTAATTTGGTTCCAGTGCCAACTTTACTAAGACGTTTTTATAAAATCTTTTGAAATATTGTGTGTTGCATACATGTTAACTTGTGAGGTAAGTTTATGAATGCTTCACTTGCTTTATTATTGGGAAAAGGTCATTAACCGCATATTAATGATACTATAGAGACTTTCAATATTGATGATGTACAACCCAAAAATATTTCCAAAAAGTTGGAACTCTTCGTAAAATAGAATTCAGTGATATGAAAACCATGTATATCTAAGGTTGAAACAGAGAAATTGTATTGCTTTTGTAAAAATACATGCCCATTTTGAATTTGATGCCAGCAACATGTCTCAAAAAAGTTGGTACAGAGGCAACAAAAGACTGGAAAAGTTGTGTAACCCAAACTCACAACAAATTAGGTTAATTGGCAACAGGTCAGTAACATGATTGTTTTTTTGGAAACGGGTTTGTATATCAGTGGCAAACTGCTTTGATACAATCTATGATAGCCGTATGCTGGGCCGTACTCAAGCATCCTAACGCCCCTGAAAATATTTATGACTAGTCCCCCTTACTTACAGACAACACTGACAACACTATCAGTGGGCCTGCCAAGCCATGAATCATACCAACCTTTCCCTGTGCTAGCTGCTCCTTTGGCCATATTTACAAATGCTTTATGAATAGGAAAATACAGTCAAACTGACTTTACCTTGAATGAATATAGGAAGGAATGACTAGCAAACATAACAAATAATGTTGCAATAATCAATAGTGATGACAGTACTTCTGTTGTTGCAGTGCACACCACATTCTGTATCAACCAGTATAATTAATACATAAACCAATATTTATTTTGATCTTGTCATGCTATGGTGGAAGTAAATGCAGCCAGGGTTGTGCATCAAGAGTCAAAAAGAAGATTTAGTGTACCAGAAAAACAAAAGACCACACAAACAAGTCCTACAAAATGAGTCATATGGACAAACATTAACCAAAAACATTACAGGAAGGAGCAACCTAAATAGGGTCCCCAATCAGAGGCAATTCAAGTCAGCTGCCTCTGATATGGGACAGAACAGTTATGCTGCAAGGAAACTGATTAGTGGGGTACATAAGGCTAACATATACCGGCATTCATTAATTTTCTAAGTATTTTGGCCTTTTGGCATATTCACAAAGAGCACTTGGAGAACCAAGGACAGACATAATGATGACACTTTGCTGTCATTGCAATGATCCATCAGTTAGCCTACCTAAACATGAGCTCTTTCATATTTTAACCTTTTCTTCAAAATTACAAAATGTAATTTTTCATTAGAAAGCGTATCCAAACCTGAGCAGTGGGCTACAGTATGAGTACCTTGATGGGTCTATGGAGCTCTGGCTTGGTCCAGCGGAGCCAGAGCAGACCCATGATGGCCATGCCCACACACAGCCAGGTAAAGAAGCTGAACAGGTTGATGACCGAGAAGATGTCCTTGGACAGGGCATACAGCATGGACAGGAAACACTGCAGGTAGAGAGGAATCATCGGGGAAAGGACTCATCATGTGCATTTACAGATATTAAAAAATGTCAACTAGCTGACACTAGCAGTTTAGACTGATTCAAGTAGTAATGACAGTACTCACTGTGAAAATAAGTGAAGGTACAGGGGTGAAGAGATCTGTGTGGACCAATCCCAGTGCAGCAGGGAGCTGACCTTCACGAGCACCAGCATAAAACAGACTACAGAAAAGAAAAAAACTGAATGAGGGCATCATTGAGCTCCTAGATGTCTGTGTTGCTACTTGTTGGCGTAGGATGCATCTACTGTATATATAACGTATACATACGGTTTTAAATTGGATTCAGGTCAGGGGAACGTGAGGGCCAGTCAATGACATCAATGCCTTCGTCATTCCGGAACTGCCTATACCAGGGGTGTCCAAACTATTCCACGGAGGGCCATGTGTCTACAGGTTTTCACTCTCTCCTTGTACTTGATTGACCAATTAGGTTACTAATTGGTTAGTTTCTATCTTCACCTGGTTGTTTAGGTGTGAACTGGGAACCAATTCATAGGAAAAAACAAAAACCTGCAGACATGTTTTTTTTCCTATGAATTTGTTCCCAGACACCAAAAAACAAAATCCAGTGACAAACACATTTAATAAAAGTTTCAAATTATTTTGCTTAGATACAGACCGTGCAGAGGTGAACAGGCTTCCGTTGACAGCCCCAAAACAGGAAAGGCCCACAAAGACAGGGATGAGCCAGGACATCACACCGAGATGGTACTCCCCAAAGATCTGCAGTGGACAAAGCGTTACCATTCAGTACTCCCATTTCTATGAAGACTTTCAAAATTCATCAAATGACCAGACATTGTGAATTAAATTGAGAATATTCCATTGATATTTATATATATAATATTCTGTTATCACAAAATAATCTTTGAAGAAAGCCATCATTACCACAGCTACTGCTTCAGACTCCACCATTACACTTGGGGGGATAGTGGTGAAGTAGGCCAAGTTGGTCAGTACATACACCACAGTCACAATGGGCATGGAGATAATGATTGACAGGGGCAGATTTCTGAAACACAGAAAAGGGATACATACCAACATTCTGCTCATTACTTTGGAAACGATGGACCTTGTGTTGTAATGCTGTATTAAGTCAGTCCGGCATTTGCCAACAAACAACTTTAACAAACATACACTCGTAGAACAATATAAGATGGTTAATTATGTGTTTTCTTGGTGAATTCATGCTTTCACATCATAAGCTGGCTACACATGCTCATCAGAAATAACAACTGGAAAGTCCTACAGTGATTGTGGTCATGCGCTTTGGGTACAATTCTTCAAGCATTGACCTTAGCTATCTTGATATGTTTGACAGCATTGTTCAAACTAGTTATCCAGCTTATTCATGTTGATGTAGTACTTGTTGTATTCGACAATTCACACTGCATTGTGCTGTTTGCTGTGCTTCATTAGAGCCAAAATTGATTGCTGTGCTCGAGTTGTGTGACATTCCTATTTAAACATGCTACTACCCCTATAACTTAAGGATTGTGAGAACGATACCGCTA
The DNA here is from genome assembly GCA_016801105.1 of Esox niger. Taxonomy (NCBI): domain Eukaryota; kingdom Metazoa; phylum Chordata; class Actinopteri; order Esociformes; family Esocidae; genus Esox; species Esox niger. Next base: position 4,481 of record JACXGJ010017143.1, read on the forward strand.
CTGTGTGACTCCTGTAATGGGCAAGCAATTTTGACCAAACCCATGAGTATGCTTAGAGTTTTTACAGAGCTCCTTAGGTCTAATGGTAAAAAAAGCCTGGCTAATCCATTCCCTAAACTTTTTAATCCATTCTTTCAACTTTTTAATCCATTCCCTGAAAAGTTTTCATCCACTCTCTCCATGTTTTAATCCATTCCCTCATTTATTTTTATTCCTTTATCTAACCTACAGATTCAACCACATGTCCTTATCTAAACCTGATCTGGGTTTTACTTCAATTTTTATAAATGAACTACAAAGAAGAAATTATGTATTGACTGGAAGGTACTTACAGTGGATCTCATAAATTTGCACACCCTGGCAGATACTGTGAAATGATTTAGAAAATATGACTGATCATGTATATTCCTGAAGGATAGTGACCATATGAAGCCATTTATTATAACATAGTTGTTTGGCACCTTTTTATATCATAATGATAACAGAAATCACCCAAATGGCCCTGACCAAATGACTACATACCCTTGAATGGTTGGCCTTGTTACAGACACACAAGGGGACACACAAAGGGTAAAATGGCAATTAAAAGTGAATTTCCCAAACCTGTGGCTTTTTAAATTACAATTAGTGTCTGTGTATAAATAGTCAATGAGTTTGTTAGCTCTCATGTGGATGCACTCAGCAGGCTAGATTCTGTGCCATGGGGAGCAAAAGAAAAGAACTGTCAAAAGACCTACTTACAAGGTAATGGAACATGATAAAATAATATAAAAAGATATCCAGAGCCTTGCAAATGCCAGTCAGCACTGGGGATCTCTTGATAACAAGCCAAGGTCGGGTAGACAAAGATTTCAGCCAAAACTGCCAGAAGAATTGTTCAGGATACAAAGAAAAACTCACAGGTATCCTCAGGAGAAATATAGGCTGCTCAGGAAAAAGACGATGTGTTTGTTTCAAGGAGCACAATACGACAGTACTTGAACAAAATGAGCTGCATGCTCATGTTGCCAGAAAGAAGCCTGGTTGCAATATGCCCGACAACACCTTGACACGACTCACAGCTTCTGGCAAACTGTTATTTGGAGTGACAAGAACAAAATAGAGTTATGTTTGGAGAGGGGTCAACAAGGACAATAGTGAACAGAATACCATCCCCACTGTGAAGCATGTTGGTGGCTCACTGATGATTTTTTGGGGAGAGCTCTAAAGGCTCAGGGAATCTTGTGAAAATTGATGGCAAGATGAATCCAGCATGTTATCAGAAAATACTGGCAGACAGTTTGCATTCTTCTGCACAAGAGACGCTCTTGGACTCTCCAGCACGACAATGACCCTAAGCACAAGGCCAAGTTGACCCTCCCGTGGTTACAGCAGAAAAAGGTTTTGGAGTGGACATCACCGTCTCGAGCCACTTTGGGGAGATCTTAAACGTGGGGTTCATGCTAGACGACCAAAGATTTTGCATGACCTGGAGGCATATTGCCAAGATGAATGGGCAGCTTTACCACCTGCAAGAATTCAGGGCCGCATAGATAACCATTATAAAGGACTAAGGGTATGCAGAATTTTAAACAGGGGTCAGTTCATTTTTTTTCATAGTTCCTATGTTTTATTTTATGATCGTGCCATTCTGTTATAACCTACAGTTGAATATGAATCCCATGAGAAATGAAGGATGTTTTTTGCCTGCTCACTAATGTCTTTTTTACAAATAGTACATATATTACCAATTGTCCTAGGGTGTGCAAACTACTGAGCACAACTGTAGATCCCAAAAAACAATTGTATTTTGTGTGGGAGGTTTGTATCTAGGGAATGTTACTTCAGTTTGTCTTTCACCTTTAATCTTAATGGTATGTTGGATAGACCTGTCGGGAAAGTGTCTAATGCCATCACTTTTTAGATAACAGTGAAATGTGAAAGCAATGCATAGACCTTTACTAGCAACTGTATGTACAGGGTGGTAACACAGTACAGTCTCCTATATATCCTTCATTACAGTGAGTCACCTCTCAGGATCGATCATTTCCTCGGTCACGTAGTTTAAGTAATTCCTAAAGGAGAGGAAACAGAAAGTGATATATATAACATATAGCATCATATTATATTAAAACATATCATAGACAGCATACATATACAAATACAATTCTGGTGTAAACATGACCAAAAATGTGTTGCAAAGGCCTTACCAGCCACCAAAAGCAAAGAGTCCACTGTACAGAGCCAACACTACATTGTCCACTCCCCATTTGCTTCCTTCAAATGCCAGTTCTGGAGTGAGGTATGGCACATCACCTGGTTAAGCAGACAAGTGAGCACCACTGATGTCATTAATTGTCAAAAGGGGCTGACACAAATTAACTGAGAATATGAGCAATAAATCACCTGAAGAATGTACATGTTTCAATATGAAGTAAAATAAAATGACAGTTGCTGTAATGATTTGGCCAGATATAAATTCCTGAACCATACCTTCTGTGTGTGACAGTGATTGAATGATATATGTGACATTTTCCAAAATAATTGGCCCAGGCTGCACCCTCCAAGCACCTCAGTTGACTGTCGCTAAGCACCTTGTATTGTTTAATGAAATTATTCACATAATATACAGTCCAAAGTTAAACTATAGATTAGAGTCCTTAGTCAGAAATGTGCAATGGTATATGCATTGACTTTTTAATTGTGTAGAATAGAAAATTGATAATGTATGTTTTCTTGTCTACATGTTCATTTTAGGTAAAATTGACCATCTGGCCATTGCAAGAATTCCCAGTGAAGCATTATTTTGTATACTGATTTTTGTTTGTTTTCCTCTTACTATCTTGCTCGCTGTCTCTCACAAACACACTCTTTCTCACTCTCACTCTTTCACTCTCTCATCCCTGAACAAGCGTGACAGTGCATACCAATGATAGGTTTGGTCTCTGTCGTCCATTTTGGAATACATTTTTGTCAAGCAAACAATGAGATATGAGTTATGGATATTAAATGGTCATCCATGTCAACATCAAAGACTCAATTGTTATAAAATGAAATTAGTCTTAGGCGTACAACAGCATCCCAGCAATGTTTTATTTGAGAATCTACAGGCATTCTAATTAATGCAGTTTTAAACACAACACAAACTATGTCGCTATCGGGCCTTAAACAGAGATCATGAATTAGCTGAAAAGCTTTTTACTGTCAAAGATGTGAAGCAGAGACAGCTCCAAAGTACAGACTCAGTGACCACACCCTTGCAACTGAAAGAGGGAGATTTAAACAATCCTGGTACCCTAAGGAATCCAGAGTATGTGGTCACTGCAGGACAGGTGAGGTAGATACAGAGATGCTTTTTCTCCTGAAGTTTGACTGGCTTCATTTGAGAGAAATATTTAGGAAAAATTAAGACATTAAAAAAATAATAATAATAATTGGAAGAAAAAATTAAAATACTTCTATTACAGCTCTTCAGTGTGAATGAAAAATTGGTTGCACAGACATAATAGTGAATGTTATCACAGGTCAAGTAAAATGTTTTTGTAACTGTTTGAAGCAAATAGCATCCAACACAGTCCACACTTTCTATTACACATCGGCAGTTAGAGGTGAACTGGGTGCTACTGTATGGTGTATAAAAAATGATGGTCTTTGGCCACACACATCAGCAGTTTGTAGGGCGTTTACAGCATGCCGGAAAATAACGTCATACCTACCAAAAATATTGATTTTCAATATCAGATAAAGCTGATAATAAATGGTTAATTGATAACAAAATCAAAATTTTGCAATAGCCGTCTCTAAATCCCTCTAAAAACATTTTAAACTAAAGAGCGCAGTCCAAAAATGAAATATCTCATGGATCTAGAAAGGTTTCAGAATGGAACAATTGCCAAAGATCCCTTCCAATGTGTTCCTTATTACTTATAGGAAAAGTAGTCAAATGTATTCGACAACTACACTATCGTTAATGTATCTATTTTAATTGTGTTTCATATTACACAGCTCCGTAAAAAATTAGGAGACCACTGCATCATTTTCTTTCCTTTGCTAAAAAGTTGAACAGAAGCGTTCAATTTGCAGTGGTTTCTTAATTTTAACCCTTTCTCACTCAAAACTTTTTTGGAAAGGAAAGAAAAATGTGCAGTGGTCTCTTAATTTTTTCCCGAGCTGTATGTGTGTGTACATTGAGAGTGTGAGTGTGAGTGAGACTGTTTCCATCGAAATTGTTAGTGGGAAAATAACTTAATAAATTAAAAGTGTATTTTGTGTGTGTGTGTACAGTATGTGTATTACAAAATGAATTTATGGTGCAGGTCTCAGTGCAGTAGTTAGTTTCACAGTCTAATGACATAGGGGTAGAAGCCTTTTGTATTTCTGGTTATGATTCTTCTGTACCTTCACTGTCTGCTAGAGGATAGCAGCACCGGACAGCACATGGTTTGTGTAGCTGAGCTCCATGATGATCTTCATGGCTGTTGCATGGCACCGTGTGGAGTAAAATGCCTCGGTACAGTATGTTTTGCCTTCAGCAGGTCCAATTAAATTTTATATAACATTATAAGGATTTTCCGCTGTCTTCCTCTCTTCAACATTTTAATCTACATCAGAGATTCTGGTGAGATTAAATGGAAAAAGCCGCCACCTCATAGTTTTAGGTGGCAGCAGTTTCAAGTTTCCCCTTGGTCATTCTCTTTACATTTCAGAATCTAAAGAGCACGGCACGGTCCCTGCCGACAAGCGCAATGCCTAGTTGCCATGGCAACTCTATGAGCAGCACCATGGTAGCTGACGTGGCCTTGTATTGTGACTAGGATAGAAGAGTATGGTTTACACTTTCCTGCTATGAATTCATTAGGTGGGTCCAGATGGTGTAGCTATATCATAGATAAGCCTTCAGTACGCTATACAAATATACAAAAAGGGTTTTATGTGCCTGAGACCTTCCCAGGTTCCTTGCCAGATCTCTGCTGACTGTGCTCTGTCTCCTCAACAAAATGATAAATGCCAGAAATTAACTTAGTATCTGAATTTGCCTGTGAGTTGAATGTGCCTGTGAGTTGAGTCAAACCATTTGTGACATCCTCAATACATTACTCCAGCAAACTGAATTCCCCTCAGATGGGAAATATCTCATATCATGCCCTTCCCAAGACCCAACCTCTATCAGTCGATCAGTTCAGGACAATATTTTGCAGACAGCCCAGCTGACTAAAAAAGCAGACTAAGCTGCTACCTGGATGAAGGGACACAACATCCAACATCAAGCCCAAACAATTCAGAAGCAGATCAGAAAGATAATTTAAACAAACAATTTCAAGCCTCCTGGACTAAATACAAAAAAATAGTCATATCTTCTACAGAACAGTAACACAACATCCCTTCCCATCCCCACTGACTTCAAGACCTTTTATTATATTGACCAAGCTATCTGCCGTCAACTTGTAATCCAACTTGGTTTTAAACTTGCCTGTGCGACATGGCTATGAACTGGCAGAACATGTGTGGCTCAAGAAATTTGTCTGGGCCATTTCATCTCCTGCAATTTTAACACTCAGTTGATATGATATGGATGATCCTAATCTGGTCCACATTTGGAAACAGTTTGAAAGCAGATCACAGCTCAACCTAAAAACCTCTGATGCAGGTTGGTACAGGTAAGCAAAGTCCTATCCTTCAGTGTTTCCAGTGGAGCCAAAACAGGGTTTTCTGTTTCCACTACCATAGACTGACAACCATGGTCCGGTCGCACGACTCTCACCTGGTTCCAAACATGAGACCAAAGTGGGTTCTCTTACAATTTGATTACTTCAAAAAATAATTAAGGTTTTGATCAGCTTTTATTATCCTTTAAGATCTAGTCACTGCCTTTAACTATGTGAACTGTCAGATCCTCTTTTTTACCTTCACCCTTTCAAAGATGACTGTCTCTGGTCAAAGCTCACAGGCCCAGTCTGATGACCTGGAGCATATTCAGAAGAGACCATGCCACACCATCCTGATCCTGTCCCATACTGAAGCCCATCCTGATCCTGTCCCATACTGAAGCCTGTCTGGTGCTGTCCCATACAGAAGCCTGTCGGGTCCTGTCCCATACTGAAGCCCATCCTAGTCCTGTCCCATACTGAAGCCTGTCTGGCCCTGTCCCATTCTGAAGCCAGGCTGGCTCTGTTCTTAACCCAGCTTCATGAAAGGACACAGCTCTGCACAGACTTTGATTTCAGCCGCCTCAACTTTCCATTCAGAGCACTGAAAAGAAAGAGCAGTCAGGCCAAATTCCAGGGCCATTCAGCTCTGATCCCATAGGGCCGAAACAATTATGCTTTTCATCCTCTCCGTCTAATCAGGAGCTGGTCAATCAGAGGACACCAGGTGAGTGCAACTAATGTAAGTACTGATTGACCCTCCAAGATCCTTGTTAAAAAGCATACCATATAATAAGCTATTTGTTTCAACAAACTAACGAGTCACTTTAAGATCACCTTTTGAAAATATGTCTGTGTTTTTCCATAAGCTTATGGATTTCAGTCTATACCTGTAACAAGAACATTCTAAAAACACCAAAGTATTGATAACATGCACTAGGAGGGAATGTGTGTAAAACATGGCATGTCAACCGTTGATACTACAGTGGTCTGCAAAAGTTTGGGCAACCTTGTTAATGTCCATGATTTTCCTTCATAAATCGTTGGTCCTTAGGATAAAAAAAATCAGTTAAATATATCATATAGGAGACCAACACAGTGATATTTGAGAAGTGAAACGAAGTTTATACCATTTACAGGAAGTGTGCAATGATTGTTCGAACAAAATTAGGCATGTGCATAAATCTGTCCTTTTGTTTGTGATGTGGGCGGAGTAAAGGCTTCCTCCGCATCACTCTTGCGTACAGCATCTCCTTGTGTAATGTGCGCGCAATAGTTGTACGATGCACAATGACTCCATCTGCAGCAAGATCATGTTGTATGTCTTTGGTGCTGGCCTGTGGATTGACTTTGACTGTTCTAACCATTCTTCGCTTCTGTTTATCCGTG
>JACXGJ010017144.1:0-11534 GCA_016801105.1 Esox niger
GGGGAGAAAGAGAGGGGGTGAGAGGCTGACAGGGGGAGAAAGAGGGAGGGGTGAGAGGCTGACAGGGGGAGAAAGAGAGGGGGTGAGAGGCTGACAGGGGGAGAAAGAGGGAGGGGTGAGAGGCTGACAGGGGGAGAAAGAGGGGGCGGGCAGGACGGAGTAAAGTATATGGTGACCGTGATGTAGGCATGGCCAGACCAGCACCACATGGGTATATCATTATGTCATTAACCCAGCTCTTCAGCAATGGCCAACACCCATGAGGCCAAATCTGTCTCTGGTGAAGAGAAAAGGTGGAAGAGCAGCCATTCGGCAACAGACACTGTAGACTTCAAGGTCCACATGCAGCTGTGTTTTAGAGTCCTGTGGCAGAGTAGGAAGGACTACACACACCCTAGACTGTACACCGCTCTGTTTGACACCCTGCTCCTTTTGTAGTGCCTCTTTTTGAGAGGAGTGCGCCGTAACTGCAGAGGACATAAGGTGCCGTTTGGTTCACTGCCCATGAGCCATGGCCGGTAGGAGGCTCCGCGGCCACGGTAGGAGGCTCATGGGCCACCGCTGCAATCGACGGGCGGTTCCGGAGGTCAGGGGTCACCGGGTGGAAAAGAGGTGACCGCTGGAATCCGAACACGCTTGTAATATACAGGTGCTGAACCCAAATGACAGGCTCCCCTGTGTAACAGTCTGTCAGTGATTATAGGCAGAATCCCCTGGGAGGACGGCTGCATGAAGAGAAATGTTTTCTAATGGCCACTGCTTAAGTTCCCTTTTTAGCTTCCGCTACTTTCTTCTTCTAAAATATGGTTGAAGGAGTGGGAACAGCGTGCTGTCTGGAAACGCATGCCTTTCCAAGGTCTGATGATAGTTTGTCTGTGCTCTCGCTTTCGGTGCGGTGCAGGTGAAGTGCATTTCATGTACAGGTGAAGTCTCTCTCATACACAGTATATAATTTGTATGCAACTAAAGCTTGCTACCGCACAGACAATGGGCAGGATGAGCAATGAGCTAAAACCTTCTGTGAGGAGACTAGGAAACAGCAATTATCAGGCTGGCTACTCAAAAAAGAATTGACCCGAACCCAAATGTTAAGTATCTTCAGCTGAAGAAGTCGAAGCCCTAGGATATTGTCAGTTTCAAGTTGGATGACTGTTGAATAACAGTTGTACTCACAGACAATTTTTTCCAAGACCCCAGTTTTCTTGAAAACACTGATGTCAGAGGCGGAAGAAGCATCACATCCCGACTGAAAACACTGGTGTCAGAGGCGGAAGAAGCATCACTTCCCGGCTGAAAACACTGGTGTCAGAGGCGGAAGAAGCATCACTTCCCGGCTGAAAACACTGGTGTCAGAGGCGGAAGAAGCATCACTTCCCGGCTGAAAACACTGATGTCAGAGGCGGAAGAAGCATCACTTCCCGGCTGAAAACATTGGTGTCAGAGGCGGAAGAAGCATCACTTCCCAGCTGTAAACACTGACAGCGGAAGGAGGAGATCGTCCGCTGTTCAGTTGTTTCCAACGCTTCAGTAATGAAGTGTGTATGGAACCTAGAGGTTGGATGGATTACAACATAAGCTGAGATGAGAGAAAGGCAATTTAACAAGACTGTTTCCAAAGTAAAATGCTCTTATGGAATTTGTTATGGAAAGGCCTTGTGTTAACAGACAGACAATTAAGATTGACTAACCCTAAACCGACAAGGATGTTGTGGAGAGTTAGTTGAGCAAGCCGTTGTGAAAGGTACAATTATGGTGCAATTATGCAAGGCACAACTTCATAGGAAAATCCTTTCTCTCTTAGGGGGAGTTATGTTTTTGTGTCAAAATCAGGTTTCCGGCAACTCTACACATTAGGTTAAATTAGTTCTGTCGTGTTAATATAATATCTGCATGATGCGTTGGGGCCCCCTGAATGTCTGGGGCCTTTTCCACTAGGTATCCGGTCCTGATTACCATAGGTTTTAATAGCTGTTTGGACTAACTACCAATCAAACAGAACAGTGAAACCCTCTAGAATTTGCAGGAAGTTACTTCTGGGGGAGTTCCCTGAGCCATGGTGGAAAGATCTAGACCTTGCCAGATTGCATTGGTTACTGCAGACATTCTATGTGTTACGAATACGAGCACAGCTGAGGGAACAGAAAAACATCTCACATCCTTCAATCCGCCGTGTTTCAGGGAGGAACAAAGCTTGGAGTCACCAATGTTAACGGAAAGATCTGTCCTTAAAGATTGGAATAATTTGTTTGTATAGAAAACGGTCCATCTGTCACACTGACACACAGTTGCCTTTGAACCTGTGGGCTATGCAAGATTGCATAGATGTTTTTCTGTAGTGCTTGGATTCTTGGATGGGCCTATGTTTTGACCACTAGAGGGCTCTCCATACAATCACTTCATTGTGGGAAGATGCGCAAAACCACACAATATATTTTATATTGGATGCACATTGCTCAGTGAATGTGAGTAGGGAGGGCAGCAGTGACATTGTAATTGTACCCAGCTACCCGTCAGTGAAGTCTGGAAGTGTTCAGCAGGTTTGTTGCCCTTGCAAACGGTGAACTTGACCGTTTTGGCTGGGAGTTCTGAATGTGTGCGCTAAGCCGTCTTACGGCTGACACCCGGGAGCCTCCGTTCCCATTCCCCATTTCCCCATTCCCCATTTCCCATTTCCCCATTCTCCATTTCCCCATTTCCCCATTCCCCATTTCCCCATTCCCCATTTCCCCATTCTCCATTTCCCCATTCCCCATTTTCCCCATTCTCCATTTCCCATTTCCCCATTTCCCATTTCCCCATTCTCCATTTCCCCATTCTCCATTTCCCATTTCCCCATTCTCCATTTCCCCATTTCCCATTTCCCCTTTCCCCATTTCCCAATTTGTGAATTGCAGTACTGCCACCTCTTCTTGTTATCAGTTCATGTAAAAGAACAGAACAATAGGTCAAACATAAAAAACATTGTATTATATTACATTATTAAACACCCTTAATCTCATCCTACAAGGTCCTCATCCTATCAGCGTGTTTGGAAAGTGATTAAATGAAAATACTTTAATTCCTCTATATGTGGAATATATCTGCAGTAGCTAGAATGCTGGAGCCAGAACCAAGCCCAGTCCATTATTAAGTGTGTTTCGCAAAACCACCGAGCTTTGGAGAGTTGGATAGTGGTTGTATGTGTGTATGTTTGTGTGTGTGTACGTGTGTGTGTGTGTGTGTGTGTGTGTGTTAGATGGTGGTTTCCCTAAAGCTAGCTACAGCTATACGACAGCCCAGTGACATCACCCACTCCAACTACCATTGGTCATTAGAGGGCTTTGAATTCCATCGACGTCGTAGGAAAACTGGAGCCTTTTCAACGTGTGCACTTTTCACGATCGTTTTCCGTCAACGACGCAAGACCGTCGTCGGTGGTGAGCATGGGGACTTGGAAAACCGATGTGGATACGTTTGTCGAATGTTGGTTAAAGCAAAAAAGAGAAGCATTTCATATTCAAGACGACATATTCTATTTCATTACTTTGAGTGTGTATTTATGTGTTTGTGTGTGTGCAATTTACTCATGCCATGCGATTTCCGCAGCTTTCCAGCCTTTTGTGGTGTGCCATACTGGCCTATTGGCTAAGGATAAACATCTATATAAACATCTATTCCAGGGTTGGCTAGTATACTGGCGGGGACCGCAAATGAATGTGTCAGCCCCAGCTGCCACCAGGGGAACACTTCACGCGACACTCCTTTTCTATATGAGTCATTTACACTACCCACTTCACCCGTAGAAATAGACGTACTAGAAGGGACATTCCTGTTGCATTATGCTGTGTTGGATGGCCATTCCAAGTCAATCCCTGGCCCCTCCTCCCTTGGCCCTGGGTAGGTGAGTAGTGATTTTCTTTTGGTCAGTGAGAAGAAAACAATTGAGATCGCTGTTTTGCAACACTTGCTCAATGACCTATTGTCATATATATGGTGACAGACCCTAAGAGATGACCGTTTTGTATGTTATAATAGTTATAACAACAAAATTTCTTTCCAGCTTTTAAGGATCCCTGGCTGATGTCTCCCGAGGAGTGGCTGGATTGATCTGAGATTCATCAGTACATTTTCATCGAAGTGGCCTTTGGTGGGACATCTGTTGTAGTGATTGTCATTCTGGGAGTCTGATCCCCGGACATTGTTGTGAAACCGGTATCCAGACGTCCCCGGTATCACGTCGTGTCTGACCTCCTGAAGAGACTGCATCCACAGGACAGACGCTGAGAAGGCAGCATGTTTGATTGTGCATTTCATTGTAGAAGGTACTCAATGTGCAAACCGAAAAGATTTCTCAAGATAAGTGCTTGATGGCTTACAGAGCAATACTTACTGTACCACTCCTAAAGGCAAGCAGCCAATATCAGAGATGTCAATGTAATATCAATCAGATTATGTCCTAACCACGCTACACATTTCTGAGTCTTGCTTCCCAAACAGCAATAATTTCCCTGGATTCTGGCCCGACGTATTTCGTAAAGGACCTGGACGGCATTGGAGTCGACTGGAAAAATGAAATACAGTATATAGGAAAAAATGCTGCTACCTGAAAGATGTTGGAAAGAAAGTGCGGCTGCTGTCTTTGGAAACAATGACACCCCTTAAGGGAAATGATTCCACATGTGGGAATGTGTTCCCCTTGTTAAATGATTCCAGATACGCTTTCTCCGGTCTCTCCCATCATATCAGCCACACACACACACACTGACACACACACATACCGATACACAGACACACACAATAACACACACACACACACAGCAATCAGTCATTTAGACCAGGCTCCTTCAAACTAGAGTATCCACTGGGGGTAAATGTACAATCACTCATCTGTCAGGAGTTCGTAATCAGGATGTGACACCAGGTAGTCAATGACAACCAAGAGAACACTTCTGAGGTAACTCGTTCCCTGTCCCCTTGTAAATCCCCCTCCATGACATGCTGTGACATTCGGGACGCCTCAAAAAGAGTCTGATCTGGCCTGCCCAGATCAGCAGGTTCTGTACGAACAGCAGCGCTGGATTCAAAAGTGTTCCTGAGCATCTGCCACGAAAAACACTTCGTTTTCCTTGTGTTTCAGTGGTTTTCGAATGCACAGCTCAAAAGAAGAGCTTGTTGTTTTTTTAATAGACCATGCCACTTTATGTATTTCTACAATAAAACAGGGTGATGTTTCATAAACATAAATGTGCATAGACTGTTCATGGCTTGTGTCTCCAATCATCTTTCAGGAAACATTTCTGCCCAAAATGAAACCACATTCCCTATACTGTGTTAGTCAGTGTGCTAAAGTGGGCATTTCAGGCCTGTTTTTCAAACGCTGTGCACTTCGATGGGACTAGGTTACCATTTGGTGTCCAGACGTAGCTTTTCAACCTTGAGATAGCACTAATAGTGACTGGACTTTGCTCCTACTAATGGAAAACCCATGTGTTTTTTTTCTCTCTCTCCTTATTTCCTATTTTTAAAGTGAAGCCTAGTGACTGCTTTGTCAGAGCGCTGTAAAGTAAGATGCCTACTGTAATTTAAATGAAGGCTTGGTGACTGGTTTGTTTAAAAGGCAAAGCAGCAAGCTGTGGTGGAAACCAACATCAAGAAGATAAATGTTAGTCATGTTTGTAAACCACATTTTTTTGGGAAAACTTCCCATCGATCTCTGTGACTAAAACGGACTCGTGTCTGACAGAAGGGCCTCCTGGGTTCAATCTAGGTTTCACCTATTCAACAGAATTAAATACAAAATCGAATGAATAGAACAAAACTGGTCCAAAATCAGAACTTCAGACATTATAAATTGAAGCATTTTACTTTAAAATGCACATTTCAGAATTATTTAGGTTCAATCCTGGTCCAGTCAAGAAATTTCCCTAAAACTGCTTGAAAGTTAACATTGAACAACCCATTCTTGTTCAAGATAAACAAAAACTCACAGATTAAATGCAGGTTTTACAGAACACCTGTTCTCCAGTGGTCTGTGATATTTAAGATGAAGAAATATTGATTCCCTCAGTGTATGACCACAATATACGGTATGATGTGCACAACCTCAAAGGCATCCTAATGCTTTTGTAGTGCATTATGTTTTACCCTAGTAGTCTGGTCAAAATTAGCACACTATGCAACACAGCCCTCTTGTCCATTGTGTCGAGTGTGACGTGATTGCAGGGCCCATGGAGAGCCCGCTTTGTGTGATTTTCCAACCCCCTGGCCAGAACCGTCTTCGCCCCTCTCTGTCCTCACACAGGCTCTTTCGAGGAATCAATCTGGTCAACGTGGTTTCCATTTGGGGCGCCTCTTTTGATTTGGTGCAGTGACATGCCCCAGCGTTCCAATCACCGCGACAACAGGCACTGAGTCATGCAGAGTTTGTTGTCTTTTAGCGGAGGACGGCCAACTCTAAAGACAACACAGCGCATATGTCTTGGAGTGAAACTTTAATTATAACTATCTAGCTGGCAATAGCCAGAGACACGACGAGGTCACGGACGGCCTGTTGAAGAAAACAGCAAGAAGACAAACTTCTAAATAGCTACTGAACAAAATGTGGGTTTCCAGGGACAGCGTTTTGAACTGCATTTCTAAGACATGAAAAGACAGGACAGTAAGTGCGGCCCAAAGCACATAATTTAAAAGCTGACTACTGGTTGAAATTCTTAATATATTTGTCTGTAAACGCCCTCAGACGAGACCAGACCAGACCTCCCACGAACACACACACCACACAGAAACCACCAACACACACTCCAAGTCTCCTGCCGGGTGTCCTTCTCTCCTCAGTCTCGCTAAATGGGCAGCTGTGGGAACAATCTTCCCCTTTTCTTCCTGTTTAGTCTGTGGAAGGTCTCTGGGCAGGGGCTAGACCAAGGGCCAACCAAGTGATAGTTGGGTGTGAGAAGTCAGGACTTACAGTACTTATGTGGAGAACAAGCATATAGCACATTGGATGGGATTCATTTCCCCACTTACTTAGCTGTAGGGTAACCTATTATTGGGTCAGTGTTGTTACTTAGCTGTAGGGTAACCTATTATTGGGTCAGTGTTGTTACTTAGCTGTAGGGTAACCTATTATTGGGTAAGTGTTGTTACTTAGCTGTAGGGTAACCTCTTATTGGGTCAGTGTTGTTACTTAGCTGTAGGGTAACCTCTTACGGGGTCAGTGTTGTTACTTAGCTGTAGGGTAACCTCTTACGGGGTCAGTGTTGTTACTTAGCTGTAGGGTAACCTCTTACGGGGTCAGTGTAGTTACTTAGCTGTAGGGTATCCTCTTACGGGGTCAGTGTTGTTACTTAGCTGTAGGGTAACCTCTTATGGGGTCAGTGTGGTTACTTAGCTGTAAGGTAAGTTCTTATGAGGTCAGTGTTGTTACTTTGCTGTAGGGTAACGTCCTATGGTGTCAGTAGTGTGACTTAGATATAGAGTAACATCTTATGGGGTCCGTATTTGTAAGTCTCGGTGCTGGCATGCATGTTATCGTTAGAAACTGCAAGTGGTATTGTTCTCCAGTTTTCTGTCGCACATCCATGTTTATTAACGTGTTGAATAAACTCCTACGCATTCCAATTTATAGATGGTAAGGATCATCTTTACATCCCAGACTAAACTATTGACCTATTAGTTAGCCAACAAGATTGTTATTTGACGATGAATGTTGTGGTTGTTGGTGAATTGTTATTGACTCTTGCTGTCTCATGGTTGCCTTCTGTGAATACATTCTCTCTGCACAGTCTGGGGAGAATTAAATCGATACAACAGATTTATGACATTGTGAGATTAAATACTCTCGTTAATTACTCCTTTAATCCTATTGGCAGAGCACAGGCTGTGATGTCAGATTTATAACTGTGTGCAGGGCACATACCAACAGCCTCATAAAGAAACAATGGCTGTTGTGTGAATATCAAAAATATTTGGGTTCTCTAAACAAAAGGTTTCTCACAGTGTATTGAAGATGACACTCAGATTCTCAAAAAACTCACTAATGAGAAGTAATGAAGAACATTCACAGCGATTCCCTTACGACCAAGAGTTCAATGTACGAACCAAAGTTTAAATGGGAAGAGAGGCATGTCCAGTGTTGAACTGCTTCATTGTAACTAAACTATCGTCAACCACACTGCAATATATTAACTTAAACTTGACTTGGATTACATTCACTTTAAAGTTGCATTCTGTGATTGCCGGACACTGGTTGTTAATGAGCTGCAGCTGAGCCTTAACGGGTCCCTGAAAATTGCGTACAATATCCTGCGCCTAATGATATGTGCTCTTATGTCATCAAAACTAGTCACTTCCTTAGACAAAGATGATTCCATAATAATTGTCACACTGCATTTAAAAAAAAATGTATTTAAGGTGTCATGGAACTATTTGAAATAGGTACAATTTGACTTTGATAACTTGGATCTTTGGAAGGTTTCTGGACGTATATTTTATAATGCTAACCATCATTCGCCTCCCTTCATGTCACACTGGAATGCTACAGGAAATAAGTCAGCAAGCTATTCACTAGCCCTCTGACAACTGGGGTTAGACAGGGACATGGCTGGACACTGACTCAACATGAGGAACAGTGAGTCTAAAGTGTGTTTAGTGTATCACAGACATACCAGTGGATACAAAAAGTCTGCACATCCCTGTTAAAATTCATAGTTTTTGTGATGTAAAAAAATGAGACAAAGAGTAATCATTTCAGAACTTTTTCCACTTTTGATGTGAATGAACAATTCATCTGAACAAACAAACAAACAAACTGAAATCTTCAAGGGGGAAAAATGAAAAATAACCAATCACATATAAACTAATGTAAAATAGAAGTCATTACACACCTGCCATCATTTAAAGTGACTCTTAAAGTTCAGCTGTTCTAGTAGGATTTTCCTAACATTTTCTTAGTTGCATCTCAGAGCAAAAGCCATGGTCTTCAGAGAGCTTCTAAAGCATCAGAGGGATCTCATTGTTGAAAGATATCAGTCAGGAGAAAATAATTTCCAAAGCATTAGATATACCACGGAACACAGTGAAGACAGTCATCATCTAATGAGGAAAATATGGCACAAGTACTGTCTGTGTGCTACATGTGACAACAATCTCCTGTATTCTTCATATGAATGGGCTGTGGGGTAGGGTGGCAAGACGAAATCCTTTTCGTACAAAGAAAAAGCTGGGCTGAAGTTTGCAAAAAAAAACATTAAGTGTCCCAAAAACACGCGTGAAAATGCATTATGATCTGATGAAACCAAGGTTGAACTTTTTGGCCTTAATTCCAAAAGGTATTTTTGGTGCCAAAACAACACTATAAATCACCCAAAGAACACCATACCCACAATGAAGCATGGTGGTGGCAGCATCAAGCTTTGGGGCTGTTTTTCTTCAGCTGGAACTGAGGCCTTAGTCAGGGTGGAAGGAATAATGAACAGTTCCAAATACCAGGCAATTTTGGCACAAAACCTTCAGGCGTCTGATAGAAAGCAAAAAATTAAGAGGAAGTTCACCTTTCAGCACGACAATGACCCAAAGCTCACATCCAAATCCACAAAAGCATGGCTTCACCAGAAGAAAATGAATGTTTTGGAATGGCCCGGCCAGAGCCCAGACCTGAATCCAATTAAATATCTGTGAGGTGATCTAAAGAGGGCCGTGCCCAAAACATGTCCTCGCAATCTGTCAGATTTGGAGAACTTTTGCCAAGAACAATGGGCAAATATTGCCGCATCAAGATGTGCCGTGCTAATAAACTGAGGTTATTGTGAGTTTTTTATTTTTCCTTCCCAAAGATTTCAGCTTGTCTTTCAATTGAACTGTTCACGTTACAGGTTACATTAAAGGTGGAAAAAGTTCTCACATGATTTATCTTTGTCTCATTTTTTGACATCACGAACACCTGGCATTTTAACAGGTTTTAACATGTATATACTTTTCATATCCACTGTATGTATCTCCAGAATTACCTTCTCTCTCAAAAATCTACATGAACAAACACTTGTTTCAGCCATTTAGCAGAACCTAAGAGTAAATGTGAAGTGTCTATTTTGAAGGCACAGTGGAAATATATGTCACATTGACAGTTAAAATTGATGGGTTGCTGGTCCAACAGTCCAACCTCTAGGTTTTCTGCCATCCCTTGATTTATCACAAGTGCAGTGATGTGGTGGATGACCCTACTGACTCATCTGTGAGAATGTCCTATGTTACAGAGACTCATCCACGAGAATGTCCTGTCTATGTTATGGAAAGCCATCCACGAGAATGTCCTGTCTATGTTATAGAAAGCCATCCACGAGAATGTCCTGTCTATGTTATGGAAAGCCATCCACGAGAATGTCCTGTCTATGTTATAGAGACCCATCCACGAGAATGTCCTGTCTATGTTATGGAAAGCCATCCACGAGAATGTCCTGTCTATGTTATAGAGACCCATCCACGAGAATGTCCTGTCTATGTTATGGAAAGCCGTCCAGGAGAATGTCCTGTCTATGTTATAGAAAGCCATCCACGAGAATGTCCTGTCTATTTTATAGAAAGCCATCCACGAGAATGTCCTGTCTATGTTATGGAAAGCCATCCAGGAGAATGTCCTGTCTATGTTTCTGAAAGTCATCAAGGAGAATCTCTTGTTGATGTTATTGTCTATGTTACCAAGACTCACCCAATGTCTGGTTCATCCTGGACAATGTCTATAATCCCGAGGTTGGGTTAGTGTTTGCTGTTACTGTCCCTGACCCTAACCACAATGTTGGGATAAATAACCTTGAGGATGTGATGAGTAATTGTGGGCTATCTTGTTTCAAACCTGAATCCTTATCCGGATAGGAGCCCTCTGCACCAAGAATAAAATATGGAGATAAGAGGCTGGAGAGGTTAGGGTTAGGGCTGTACTTAATTACTTCAAAGGGGATGAGTGATGGGGATGAGTGAACACACAAAACATAAACTGTTAGTTTTACGGATATGTTCTACATGCTAGACATCTACGTTGTCAGGGTGTAACTCAGTCCCATCACTATGTACATTTCTTGTGTCATTTTGAATTAGTTAAGTTTCCATTGGTATAGTATCAGTAGATCTTGAGGAAGCAGATCTGAGTGATGACTTGACAAAATGCGGAAATAAGATCAGAGACGAGCACATACACATCTATTCTTTCAAGTTGCATTAGGAGGCTGGCAATACACACACACACACACACACACACACACACACACACACACTGGGTAGCCGGTAATCCACCTCGTAATAGCCATACATAACGAGCATGTCCAGACACATACACATTCCTCCCGGTAGCTCTGTGGTCTGCGTGTCTAGTATGTAGCCCTCCACACTACGAACATACACACACACACACACACACACACACACACACACACACACACACGCACTACCACACACACTCACACACACACACACACACACTTCACGATACACACACACACACTATCACACACACACACACACACTTCACGACACACACAGACTACCACACACACACACACACACAC
>JACXGJ010017145.1:0-11493 GCA_016801105.1 Esox niger
GAGAACCATATCCCTGGGTAAACAGGAGAACCATATCCTGGGTAAATAGGAGAACCATATCCCTGTGATAGTAGGAGAACCATATCCCTGGGTAAACAGGAGAACCATATCCTGGGTAAATAGGAGAACCATATCCCTGTGTAAACAGGAGAACCATATCCTGGGTAAATAGGAGAACCATATCCCTGGGTAAACAGGAGAACCATATGCCTGTGATAGTAGGAGTAGCTAAAGAGAGGCAGAGAGACAGTTAATAAGTGGTCCAGTTGCACGTGTTGCAGATCTCAGTTTCAATGTGTCTTTTGTTTGACGGCTGGTGTTTCTACATCCTTAGCTTGAATAGAGAGAGGTCAGCATGCTAGGGTCTGTCTCGCTCTCTGTGTGTCTGGCCCATGATAATTCACTGGCTCAACCTGGGGGCCCTCGAGAGGTGCTGAAGGAGGAGGAGTTGGAGGGGGAGGGGGACACAGTGAAGGAGAACTGAGGAGTGTAGGATCAGATTCTGATCAGACA
The DNA here is from genome assembly GCA_016801105.1 of Esox niger. NCBI lineage: Eukaryota > Metazoa > Chordata > Actinopteri > Esociformes > Esocidae > Esox > Esox niger. The sequence continues at coordinate 514 of JACXGJ010017145.1, forward strand.
TCATGTCAATAGACAGACATCCAACCAGTGCATTTTCCACAGGTTCTATTACATATCTAGGCTTTGCCACATAAAACTAAATGAACAATAACAGCAACAACAAAAACAACAGCAGTCAATCTGACATGTGACTGGTTTGGGAGGTAATAAGTCTATCTGCTTCTGACTGTCTTGTGAGGAAACACTGGAGGCCAAAAGGTAATGATTATAGTCAAAGAGATGACGGCCATGTTTGGTAGTTTGTTGCAGCTAAGTTTCAAACGACATACAACGGGGGTGATCGAGCAGCTCTCAACCTAACAACACGAGAGGGACCATGAATGGGCCACAGCAGAGAGGGCGACACAGGGATGTTAAAACAAGAAAACCTCTCAGACCGGACCTAAGAACCACCTGAATGTGTGTTTTCTCCCACTGCTCAGAACTTCCGAGGGAAATGTTTCCCTGGTGTCACTGAGGGTGTCGGTCGGTGGCACCGGTACAAGATTTGGCAGCACTTTTTTATTTTCTTTGGCGTCACACAGTAGAAAACATGAGCAGTCATCATATACAGTCATTCACAGCGCTTTACTCGTCCAAAACCACACCCCTGTTCCAGTTAAAGCTGAGGGCCGGAGAAATGTCACCACACTGATTCCCAGACCGTCCATGATGTCAAAACGATGGCTTTAGCTAGACCGAGTCTTTGCAGCGTTCACCTACCTAGCATTCTCAAGATGAAAGCACTAACTATAAGTCGCTCTGGATAGGTGAATACAAAACTAAAATGGAGGGGGAATGAATTCCGTGGGAGTGGTCTTAAGCTGATAAGCCAATCAAATGGGTACATTTCAGTACCATAAATGTTAGGTAGAATGACCCGTCAATCCTAGACTCCCTTCTCATCTCCAACCTCCTGATGCCCGGGTCTGGGTCTGCCCCTACTGGAACCACACACCACCTCGTATCACCTGCTACCGGGTCATCGGGCTTCAGAGTTCCACTCCAGGTCCAGAACACGGCGTACCCCACTGACTCACAGTACGGAGTGCATTTTCTACCTGGTCCCCCGGAGGAATCAAACCTCGAACCTCTGGCGTTGCAAGCACCATGCTCTAACAACAGAGATACACGGGACTCATCAGTGGCTTCATCCTGGACTCCCCTGCTCACCTCTCGGCACCACGACACACTGTTCAATAACTGTGTGCAAACCGTCCCAAAAAAATGCAGGAAATTGGCCGAATGGAATCACGACGGCCCCCTCGTGTTTCACTCAGTCCATATCTGAAAACCATATCAATTAGCGCCATCAAAACATGGATGGGGGCAGACAGACTCTTCGGTTACAGGAATCCTGTGGACTGTGATTCTAACCGACCAAATTATGCTTAGCCCTCTGACAGAAACTCGTGTAGCCAAGTACAATGTGAAGTCTGCACTGGAGCGAGCAATTAGAAACCTCTAACCAAGTCGAGGGTTGCAGAATATGAAACCCTGGTGATCCTATCTATAAATCACAAACAAAATCAAGACACTCCCAAAACATAGTTCAGAGCCAAAGTAGAAAACTACAGAGACGGCTAGAAACAATTACATTCATTTGAATAGTATTTACTTTTTAATAACAATAGAGTACTTTCTAAACGTCTCTCAAGCTAGACTTTCTTTTCGAAACTCTTTCTCTCTGACAATGGTTAGAAAGCAGAGCTGCTAGGGTACTGTGTCTGGCTTATTTTTTTTCCACATGGCTGTTCTTTTGCTTCCTGGACAGATGTACAGGCAGCTATGAAAGGAAACCTAGTTCTCTCTCTTTCTCGTCTGTGTGTGTCTGTGTGTGTGTGTGTGTGTGGGTGGGTGGGTGTGTGTGGCCCACAGTCAATCCTCACTGGGGTTCTGATCCTGGCAGGAATTCAGGGAGTCAACTTGTTAAACCCAAAACTATCAACAATGGAATATCACCAAACAACCTAATCCCTATCGGTTTGATAAAATACTTCTAAAGTTGTAATAAACGTGGCCAATTACAAAGTCTTACAGTATATATGGATCTTCTTGTATACATGTACTAAACGCGAATAATTAAGCATGGGCCTATTCGTTGTTATGGCACGAAACAGCAGGTTGTAGTAAATCACATATGCTCTTCCAGTTGTTGTTAATGATGCACGTTTAAGTGTAAAGCAAATTTTATGAATGACAAAGAAGAAACGGTTGCAGACCGAGACAACGCCATGTGTCTTTCACTACACCAACACGATCTCCTAAAAGTTAACAACAAGACCCCCATCCACCTCTCTAAACCTTCGCATGCATGTCTCTCCCTCTCGCTGACACACACACACACACACACACACACACACACACACACACACACACACACACACACACACACACACACACACACACACACACACACACACACACTCTGGACCGATCGCAGGGTTCTTGATTCGGTCTACACCACCAAAAGCTACAACACAATGCAACAGTCCAGCCGCGGTGAGGACCAGCGCAGCAAGCCGCTTTCGCATTACTGGCAAATGCACAACCTGTCAACGACCCGACAATCCGTCTATATCTCCTAAAAGGGACGTGCAGAATCAACCGTAGCGTTGATTACGAGACAAGCTCCCTAATGTTGTTTGAAGTGGTCAATCCGTGGTGGGCACACAAGCCCAACGAACCAAGCAGAAACACAAAACCCTCCCGAGCGAAAGGTGCCCAACACGACAGATACCGTCAAACGGAACAATCACGTAACTTAACTTACCAGATTCAAGCCGAGTGGCGAAACGGATCGGAGAAAGTCCTCTTTAATGATTTTCAGAGTCTTGTTTTATAAATATCATCCCCTCTCTCTCGTCAGTCTTGCCACTGAGAATGGCCTCAACGTCAGTGGGTGAGTTACTGAATCAACTGCGAGAGAGAGCACAGTAAGTTGAAGTGTCAAATTACATTGGCTATTCTATTACCAAAGGGCCATGCTTGGTGGTTAGGAACAAAATGTGTCGCGGATTTACGACGAGGAGCCATTAGAAAACATACTGGAATGGACTCAACATGAATGTCGCCAGGAACAACAATATTTAGATTTTTTCGGCTATGCTATGAGCTACCGCACTGTGTAATTAAATTAGTCTAGATAACAGGATAATTGCACTACATATATATCGTCCTTAAAGCCAAATTATAATTTTTTTAGATGAACTAATTGTGTTTGTGAAGAATCAGTTCAATATACAATTATTTAGCTTCCGTTAGTAAATGTCAAACTGCTTATTGTTGATATTATTACTGTCATTATAATCCAGTATCCGTTTAGTGGATTTTTGGATGACTCCATGTGCCGTGTTTTGCGGTTACCCAGTCTCCGATGGAAAGCTCTGAATAACAAAGACATGTTTGAGAGCTGGAGCGGAGCCGGAGCCGGAGCGGAGCAGCGGCAGGTTGGGTTGAGTAATGACGTCAAGGAACTATGCCTGTGTGTGCCAGGCAGCAGGCGGCATCCAGATTTTATTTTGAGTCCCAATTGGCACCCTACAGTGCCCTAGGCCATAGGGCTAATCGGGCCCTGGTGAAAAGCCAAAAGTAGTGCACTATAATATAGTGTGACATTTGGGAGGCAGAATCAAGTTTAGCCTACACAGGGCACTGCACTGCCAACCTTCAAGTCTTCACCATAGCGTTTAACCTGCTTCAGTAGCTTCCTGGGTAGAAGCACAGCTTGTCTGAAGCGATTTGATTCAATTATACCGTAACATCTATTCCAATATTTGAGAAGCACATTCTTTTTATTAAACGGGGCAAGATAAGTACGTCATGGTAAAAATTGAATCATTTTATTGTTTTGATTTGTATTTAACTTTCGTAATATTCTCAAAAAGGAATACTCTCTAAATAGCTTTGATTTTAAAATGTATAGGTCATTATAATGGTCTGTTCGGGGGAGGGTCATAACATGGGTGTCTAGTCCATCTGGGCCTTTATCCACCTGACCAGTGGGCCTTTATCCACCTGAACAGTGGGCCTTTATCCACCTGAACAGTGGGCCTTTATCAACCTGAGGAGTGGGCCTTTATCTACCTGAACAGTGGGCCTTTATCCACCTGAACAGTGGGCCTTTATCCACCTGACCAGTGGGCCTTTATCCACCTGAACAGTGGGCCTTTATCCACCCGAACAGTGGGCCTTTATCAACCTGAGGAGTGGGCCTTTATCCACCTGAACAGTGGGCCTTTATCCACCTGAACAGTGGGCCTTTATCCACCTGAACAGTGGGCCTTTATCAACCTGAGGAGTGGGCCTTTATCCACCTGAACAGTGGGCCTTTATCCACCTGAACATTGAGCCTTTATCAACCTGATCATTGAGCCTTTATCAACCTGAACATTGAGACTTTATCAACCTGAACAGTGAGCCTTTATCAACTTGAACAGTGAGAATTTATCAACCTGAACATTGACCCTTTATCAACCTGAACATTGAGCCTTCATCAACCTGAACATTGAGCCTTTATCAACCTGATCATTGAGCCTTTATCAACCTGAACATTGAGACTTTATCAATCTGACCATTGCGCCAACAGCTCTTAAATGTTAGCTTTGTCAGCGCAGATGATAATGGACAATCCTGACTGGACTTTTTGATGTGCTGCAACTAAATAGAAACCACAAAACTGAAAATTCTATTGGAAAAACCTACCCATGTCTGCACCCCATCATGACATCTTTTACCATAGTCCCTCAAACATCTACCCATCTCTGCACCCCATCATGACATCTTTTACCATAGTCCCTCAAACATCTACCCATCTCTGCACCCCATCATGACATCTTTTACCATAGTCCCTCAAACATCTACCCATCTCTGCACCCCATCATGACATCTTTTACCATAGTCCCTTGACCTCCTCGCCAGTTCCTACATTGTTCACTTCATTGTTGCCCTCTTAATCAAGGACTACATAATTTATCTTGGAATCTCATTGTTATTTCCTTGACTTTAGGTAATATTTTGGTAAAACTTTTATTTGTATTTGTGTTTGCCTACCCCCTAACACATCCTCGTCATCTCAAAGCTCCAGATGGTTGTCTTTATGATGGATGAGGAAACACCCGCTGCTCTCAGATTGTGTATAATGTCTGGATGACTAAAACAGGTGCTATGAGCCAGACACTGTAGAAGTTACATTGATACTCATGTAGGCTTTTCTGTAGAAGGCTTTGTCTTCTTGGAAAGTGTACATTTCCATCTGTTTATGCATTCTACCGTGAGTTTGGCATTTCATTTCTGTGAGTGAATTAATTACACACCACAGCTTTTTTAGAAGACTCAAACGGCCTCTGGCGTTGAAATGTTCTCCACATCCGATAACCCTTTTCAGTCAACCAAATACCGTAAATAATATATGATTCAAAATATAATTTGCCCCAATTAAGTTGACTCTTGACTTCACAAAATGTTAAAGTAAATGAAATATATTCATTTTTCATAATCTCTCTGATTTAGGACTACAGAGTAAAACAGGACATAGAGAAGGAGAGACAGTGAGTAGGAGGGGAGAAGAGAAGAGTGGACAGGAAGACAGAGAGAGGTAGGAGGGGAGAAGAGTGGACAGGAAGACAGAGAGAGGTAGGAGGGGAGAAGAGTGGACAGGAAGACAGAGAGAGGTAGGAGGGGAGAAGAGAAGAGTGGACAGGAAGACAGAGAGAGGTAGGAGGGGAGAAGAGAAGAGTGGACAGGAAGACAGAGAGAGGTAGGAGGGGAGAAGAGAAGAGTGGACAGGAAGACAGAGAGAGGTAGGAGGGGAAAGAACGTGTGAATAGGGGGAAAGAGGAGAAGGAGAAGGAGAGTTGTATGTTTTTTTCAGTTCCCATCTAGGTTAATGAAGAACTATACTTTAAGTACACACACACACGCACGAACGCACGCACACACACACACACACGCACACACACACACACACACTCACACACACACACTCAAAGAAATGCACTTGACACATGTTTGGGCTGTGGTTGGTATCAGCTGTTCCAGTGTGAGTCCAAAGGTCCAGAGAGAGTGAAAGAAGGAGGGTCAAAAAGGGAGATGTGGAGCAAAGGAAGACAGGAGGGAGGAGGAGGGCTACAAATGGTATCTGTGGCGGTCAACAATGTTCAAGGCCATCTTTACACTGAGATCGTTTTACACAATATAAATCAAGGCCATCTTTACACTGAGATCGTTTTACAGAATATAAATCAAGGCCATCTTTACACTGAGATCGTTTTACAGAATATAAATCAAGGCCATCTTTACACTGAGATCGTTTTACAGAATATAAATCAAGGCCATCTTTACACTGAGATCGTTTTACAGAATATAAATCAAGGCCGTCTTTACACTGAGATCGTTTTACACAATATAAATACATTTTTTGTCATGAAATGTAAATACAATATTTGATTCAGACTGTTAAAGAGAAACTGTTGCGGATGCAACGTTTTGGCCAGACCGCTCACCCGGAAGGAGTATAAACATTCAGACCACTGACCTGGTAACTGACATGGCACTTTGTCCTGTTTACCTGGTAACTGACATGGCACTTTGTCCTGTTTACCTGGTAGCTGACATGGCACTTTGTCCTGTTTACCTGGTAACTGACATGGCACTTTGTCCTGTTTACCTGGTAACTGACACGGCACTCTGTCCTGTTTACCTGGTAACTGACATGGTGCTCCTTGTTGAACAAGTGCAATGAGGTGCAAATCATTTATCTCAGTATTTAAATAAACCCATTATAAATTCAAATGCTATTCTGAAAAAAACATATCAAATGTTGAAACTTAACAATTGTATTGTTTAAAATTTTTTTTTACAATCAGAATCTAATCCGCTTTATTTGCCAGGTGTGTGTGCACATACAAGGAATTTGACTCTGGATTATACAGACTCACGATGTGCTTACTCATAAAAGACTTAAACAAAGGACACTAAACAAGAGTCACCGACTGTAATATACAGGACACAGAAATACACAAAATAGGTGGGTCAGTAGTGCAATGAGCAGGGTATAAAGGGTCCTGGAAAAAAATATTATAGTGCAGGTATTATTTACATGAATGACAATGGATGTGATCGATATATATGTAGTGTATTGTGTAGTCATCCCATTCTTGTTTGATATAGGATTTCAACATTTCGGGGTCTCCTTTGTTGTATTTTCGTTTCATAGTGCGCCAAATGTTTTCATAATGGGACAGGTCTGGACTGCAGGCGGGCCAGTTTAGCACCCAGACACTTTTACTACGGAACCATGCTGTTATAATCAGAATGCGGTTTGTCTGTGTCTTGTTGAAATAAGAAAGGTCTTCCCTGATAAAGACATCATCTGGCAGCGTACATCCATCAGTCATAACATTATGACCCCCTGCCTAATATTGAGTAGGTCCCCCTTTCTGTCACCAATAAAGCTCTGATTCAAGGCCTGACAGTGTGCTGTGGTATCTGGCTCTAAGGCATTAGCAGCAGATCCTTTAAGTCTTGTAAGTTGTGATGTGGGGGTTTGGTACTCATGTTCCCACTGCAGGTGCTTTTGGCAGTGGACAGGGGTCAGCATGGGCACCCTGACTGGTCTACAGCCCCATACGCAACAAACTGGGATGCACTGTGTTCTGACACATTTCTATCAGTACCAGCATGAATCTTTTTTGCATTTTTAGATTTAGATTCGTTTTTTAGCTTTACACAACTCTTCCAGTCTTTTGTTGCCTCTATCCTAGGCTCACAAGGCCACACCTCCAGTCTTGTCTGGCCTCCTTGGAGGTCTGGAAACTTGCCAATTAAAAAAAGTTGCAGCTGAATCTCAACGGCAAGATTTCCATTTGTTGTTCGTTTTCAAATAAACCTCCAATCACAGTCTTCGCTTGGTTGCACTCTTGCTTCGAACTTGAATGAACACATTTCCTGAAAGGTTTTACTTCCTGCCCCGGTTGCAACATGTCAGAAAAGCAGCAAAGATGGAGGAATAACTGAATTCTTTTTTGGAAGGACTGTGCTGTATTCATAAGATTGAGTCAATAAAGCCATTATAACTTAAAATGCTGTTTTGAAATAGAGGTTTTGGTGTGCCTTCCTACAGGCCACAGTAAAAGTGGAATTTATCCTTCATGGCCTACAGTCTGTGATTTATTGAAATTGAAAACAGACAGGTCAATGTTACTAGTGGTTACTCCTCTAGTAATTGAGGATCATGTTTGTGTTCTGAATGCAAAAGGAATCGCAGCAGCATACACAGGTCAAAAGGAGACAGGATGAGAAACGTTGGTGGTAGGCCTACATCTCGGCGGGGTGAGATGGCCATGCCCCCTCTATTCGTTCCCCTCACAAAGGCCTCAATTCTTTCTAACTCATATTATTACAGCAGTAGATTGTGACAGGAGCCACATATTGCTTTAGAAAACCCATTGTTCAGTGTAAGCAGACCTATTAAATCTTCTAACACGTGAGTGTATCCCAGTCTCAGTGACGATGATTTACCTAGAAAAGGTTATGTTTGTTCCTCAAAGACTGATATGGTTCAACACAACATGAAATACATCGACCTATTTCAATGGGGTTTAATTTAGCGATGTTGCTGCCATCTTTACTTAACTAGCTAATGTTGCCCTGAAGACATTATTCTCATGAGCAACTGTATAAGACCCTCCCAGGCAATGCATTTGACTGGATTAACATGTTTTGAGTCGTTAGCCTAGGCAATGCATTTGACTGGGTTAGCATGTTTTGAGTCGTCAGCCTTGGCAATGCATTTGACTGGGTTAGCATGTTTTGAGTCGTTAGCCTTGGCAATGCATTTGACTGGGTTAACGTGTTTTAAGTCGTTAGCCTAGGCAATGCATTTGACTGGGTTAGCATGTTTTGAAACGTTACTGACCAAAACGTTTCTCCCACCCCTTTGCAAGAAAAATCTGATGGGTATTTCCCAGGCTCATTCTAGGCTTGGTAGAAGAGCTGGCATCAAATTCAAAGTGGGCATATATGTTTCAATATATGTCACATTTTCAACATCTGATATTTGTCTTTGTACTAATTTCTATTGAATGTAGGGTTTCAATAATCTGCCATAGTACTATAAAGGCAGTCCAAGAGAGCTTATATGTTCAGCATGTTGTGTTCAGCTAGCTGGTCATTTGAATAAGCTGGTAAAATGTTATGATATTGGTAGATAATTGTCTATCAGAGCTTTATACAATACACAGTTATACGGTCAGTTGGAGAAACGTGGCTCTTCTAGCTGTGCTCCTGTTTATTCATAGGGAATGTGTGTCAAGGGGTGACATCATTTTCCACTTAATTGCATAATTTTGGTCAATTAACACACTAACACACACACACACACACACACACACACACTCACATGCACACATAGACACTTGGGATTGGACCTGGTTCCTATGAAGAGAGACAATCATTAACATAACATAGCAATACGTGCGTGGAAGATTCTCCTCCATACTGTAAATCTGTAGGAATTCAGATTCAACCAATCCAGTAAATGTGTAGGAGGAGTTCAGATTCAACCAATCCAGTAAAAGTTTAGGAGGAGTTCAGATGCAACCAATCCAGTAAATGTGTAGGAGTTCAGATTCAACCAATCCAGTAAATGTGTAGGTGGAGTTCAGATTTAACCAATCCAGTAAAAGTGTAGGAGGAGTTCAGATTCAACCAATCCAGTAAATGTGTAGGAGGAGTTCAGATTCAACCAATCCAGTGAATGTGTAGGAGTTCAGATTCAACCAATCCAGTAAATGTATAGGTGGAGTTCAGATTCAACCAATCCAGTAAATGTGTAGGAGGAGTTCAGATTCAACCAATCCAGTAAATGTGTAGGAGGAGTTCAGATTCAACCAATCCAGTAAAAGTGTAGGAGGAGTTCAGATTCAACCAATCCAGTAAAAGTGTAGGAGGAGTTCAGATTCAACCAATCCAGTAAATGTATAGGAGGAGTTCAGATTCAACCAATCCAGTAAATGTGTAGGTGTGTCACTGAGGTGTCACCTTGTTAAGATAACCGGAACTACAGTGGTTAGGACCCCGCGGATGGTGGCCAGTCAGTGGACGAACACCGAATCTATGATCTGACATGAGCACCATTCATTCTCATTAGAGGAGAGAGACGCTGGGAGAGAACCAGAAGAGACATGGAGGAAGGAAAGGAGACAGAGAGGAGAAAGATTGATAGAAGGAGATGATGGAAAGTGAAATGACAGCAGAGGGATGGAGTGGAAGTGTAGAGGGAAAGAAGAGAGGGGGAAAGAGAGAAATATGGATAAATGAAGATGGAGGGAAGAAGCAGATGTGTGTATCTGTGGTTATGGGTGTGTGTGTATTTGGGGGTCGGGGGGCTACCATCTTCTAGAAGGGGAAAGGACCCCCTGTAGGATTTCTTCCTTCCTCTGCTTTTCTCTCTCTTTTTTTAATCTGCTCAACAAGGAAGCATGCATATGTGTGTGTGTGTGTGAGAGAAAGAGAGCAAGAGAGAAAGAGAGAGAGAGAGAAAGAGAGAGAGAGAGCATTAGCAGCTAAATCAGGCTGCCTGGCCCCCATGCTGGTTTGCTTTGGATAGAGGCAAGGCAATCAATATGTGCTCATAAAGGAGGAAGCGCATTCAGAAAGCCAACTGTTCCCCCAGGCAATGGGGGGGGGGTAGAGTATAGAATTAAAGACAGAGAGGGAGAGAGAACGGGAGAGGAAGGGAGAGAGAAAGGGAGAGAAACGTGTGCAAGAGGTAACATGTTTGCTTCTCAGTCATTGATGCTGCATCAGAGTCCAAAAACCTTAGAGCTTAAAGAACTTAAATAAATATATCAGAGTCCAAAAACCGTAGAGCTTAAAGAACTTAAATAAATATATCAGAGTCCAAAAACCGTAGAGCTTAAAGAACTTAAATAAATATATCAGAGTCCAAAAACCTTAGAGCTTAAAGAACTTAAATAAATATATCAGAGTCCAAAAACC
>JACXGJ010017146.1:0-11561 GCA_016801105.1 Esox niger
ACAGGGTGGGTTAGTCTATCACAACAGACAGGGTGGGTTAGTCTATCACAACACACAGGGTGGGTTAGTCTATCACAACAGACAGGGTGAGTTAGTCTATCACAACAGACAGGGTGGGTTAGTCTATCACAACACACAGGGTGGGTTAGTCTATCACAACAGACAGGGTGGGTTAGTCTATCACAACAGACACCTTAATGAGATGTACCTTTTCTCCAGGTAAGCCGACCAGGCCCTGTGCACCAGGGAATCCCTGTGAAGGACAGAGACAGAGAGAATCACTGTGTGAGAGAGAGAGTTGGGGGTTTGTTTGACTACGTACAGTCTAAGGTTAGGGTTGTGGTATGGTTTATGTGTTACGTAAAATACCTATTTTTAAGTCCTAAAACGCCAGTCCTCACCATTAAAGTGAAACATGTGTGTGAGTGTGTGAGTGTATGCACTGGTTTTAACCTCAAAACCAGGGTTTCCTTGCTGCCCAGATGCTCCCAGCTCTCCGGAAGGTCCCTGTGGTGAGAGCAAAATACATTACAGATACCAGTATGAAACACTTCTAGTTCATTCACCAGGTTATATTGAACCTGGTTTATTTCATCAGATGGTTCCAGAATGTAAGTTGGCGTTCTAGAATGTCGCAGTCATCATACCCACCAAGTTCCCTTTAGAACCTTGAATTCCATCCACTCCACGGATGCCCTGGTTGATGGGGTGACATAAAGAGAGGGAAGAAGAGGAGAGAGTAGGAAGAGGGGGAGGAGACAGGAGTAGAAAATAAAATAAAATATTTCAAGAGGATAAAAGAAGAGCAAAGACGAAAGAAGCGAGACAACAGTTTTTTTTCAAATAAAATGACTTGGATGCCCACATACTGAACTATTTGTAGATTCTCACTGGACTTGTCTGCTCAATAAATATCCACATATCAGACTCAGCTAGGCGTTTGTATGTTTAAAGCAGTTGTAGCCAATATGTATTACCTGTCAGTCACACAAATGTAATGTTAAAAGGTGTGATATCGGCAGACAGGGAGATATAATCTATTTCAACGTGATAAGAATCCATTCTACGATGTTAACACGATGTAATGGGATATTCGTTTGATGTCAACAGTTGAGTCATTACCAAAAGAGCAAGTGGAAACAAGCTGGAGTTGAGGTCAGACTTTAGGTTACAAAAAGTATTTGAGCTTCAGGTAAAAAGTCTCAGAGCTACAGGAGGGTTAGTGTTACAGTCCCTGACAGTCAGTAGTTATGACCCTTAGGGAACGGGGTGACATTTAGGATGCAGACTTATTCATTTTTGCTCTTGGCTAACAACTTGGGTGAGTGCTGCGCTAAAGGCTGAAGGTCAGCATCGGAGCTAAGGTGAAAAGTCATACTCACAGGCTGACCTGGCGGACCAGGAAGACCCCTCGGTCCGTTCAATCCCCTGGAGCCCTGCAGGTCAAAAATTCAAAGGTCAACAATCTCACAGTGGAACTGGATTACAACCAGCAGTGAATGAATGCCAGTGTTTAGATGCACTTCATATTTATCCTTCCTTCCTGGCTGTTTTCTCTGCCTACAGATCCGACTCACACAGATCCACCTTGTTCCTTGGTCTGTCTTCCCTCTTTCCAGATGAAGTCCCTCAAGCGATGTCCTGACAAACTTTCCCCTCAGCCTCATGGCCTCATCCCCTCTCCAGGATGTCTGAAGACCTCCCATTCCTCATCTGTCTTTACCCCATCCCTCGCTACTGGGATTCATCTTTCTGACTTCAAGATGGCCAGAGTCTTTCTTTGCCAAGACACTTTAGCATGCCGTTTTGGAATAAATCTCCTGTTATCGCTCTCAGAACATTCTCCATGTCCCTTCAAGACTGGTCAGCAACACTCCTCTCTGTGTCACAGAGGCACTCTGCACTGCCCAAACTAACTCTCTAGATTAGCTCTCCAGATTTTTCTAGATCTTTCCATGGCCTTCGACACTGTGATCCACCAGATCCTCCTACCAGGTGACATAGAGGGATCAGGGTCTTCTTCAAGGGCTCTTCAACACAGGTTTCTCCTGTTCTACACTCTCTACTCTCCATTCACAAAGGTACTTGGCTCTTGCAATCCCACATGTTCTTTCCAATCGCTGCTTTTGGGACGAACCTCAACTACGTCTCACCCTGTGACACCCAGGTGGCGACACGCATCTCTGCAGGCCTGATAGACCTCTTGGCCAAGCTCAACCTCAACAAGACAGAGCTGCTCTTCCTCCTGGGAAAGGCTTGCCAGACCTCTCCGTCATGATTGGCAACTCCACAGTCTCCGTTCCAACAAACGTTCCTTGCAGAGGACATGGCAAAGCTCCAAATATAGGTTTTAGTCATATTCCTACTGCAAGTCTCTCTTAAGTGGCTCCTTGCTTCTGCCAACATTTTCCAGTCCCCCACTCCTTTGCCCACACCACCGGCTTCCAGTTGAAGGTCCCATCCATAAAAAACCATAGTGATTGTCTACAGCGCTGGAAGGGGAGTGGGTCCTTCCTACCTTCAAATTAGGGTGATCAAATACTACATCTCTACCTGGGCACTTCATTCTATAAACATGTGTGTGTCTGTCTGTGTGTGTGTCTGTGTGTGTGTCTGTGTGTGTGTGTCTGTGTGTGTGTGTGCCTGTGTGTGTGTGTGTGTGTGTGTGTGTCTGTGTGTGTGTGTAAATACTCACTGCATCACCTGGCTGTCCTCTTGGTCCTGGTTGTCCTTCTGACCCCTGAAACACACAAGTCAATAAATACACACATAAATAGACACAGTCTCACACAACTAGTCTCTCTCTGTGTCTCACCATCAGACAGTCTCACCAACAGACAGTCTCACCAACAGACAGTCTCACCAACAGACATTTTCACCAACAGACAGACTGTCTCACCATCAGACAGTCTCACCATCAGACAGTCTCACCAACAGACAGTCTCACCAACAGACAGTCTCACCAACAGACAGTGTCACCATCAGACAGTGTCACCAACAGACAGTCTCACCAACAGACAGTCACACCAACAGACAGAGCGTCTCACCAACAGACAGTCACACCAACAGACAGAGCGTCTCACCATCAGACAGTCTCAACCTTACCCTCTCTCCTGGAATCCCGACAGTACCATGAGGCCCGGGCTTTCCTGTCTCCCCCTGAGGATATACACAACACACAGACATAAACACGATACAGACATGAGATATATGAGTTGACCTATTGTAATATTTTTACTGGATAATATAATAACCAACCCACTCCTGTTATAAATGACCTGAAGTTAACACTCACTCTGTGGCCTTTGTGCCCTGGTAGACCTGGTAGGCCATCAAAGCCCCTGTCACCCTGAGAGACAGACAGAGACAGACAGAAGAGAGGGTGAGAGAGAGGGAGAAACGGGGGAATAGCGGAAGAGAGAGATGGATACGGAAACAAACAAATCTGTTCACCGTCCCACTTCAAAAATAAAACCAATTTGTATTTAATGACAATAAAACCTGAACTTGATTGTGCGAAACATTGAGAGAGGGAGAAAAAAATTAAAAGAGGGAGGGAAAGAAAAACTTGCTTTCAAGTTTCTCTTGAATTACACATTGTGGAAGTTAATATGACCATGCTGACAGAGAACTGGCCTTTAGCCAATCAGTACTGCCAAAGAACTGGCCTTTATCCAATCAGTGTTGCCCTTACTCACCTTTCCACCCGTCTCTCCTGGTGCACCCCGGTTCCCATCTGTACCTCCTCGACCCTAAAACACAAACACATTATAGTGTTGTACTTATATTACGGATGAGAGAAAGTAGGCTTGAGAAACTTAACACAACACAGATGTACTGACTAACTCTGAGCAGAGGTGTATAAATAGGACGTGTTGCCTGATACTGATGGGCCCCACACATCCTGTCCATACCTCCTGCCAGGAGTTGCCCATGTGACTGTCACAGGCTAGAGGGATAGGACCATTGACCATATGCTGGAACATCCCATACAAGGGTCATTTAGGCCTTTCTTATTGGAGGGTATTTGAGGGTTTTGACCATTGTCCGCCTCCCTTGTACTGTGGTATAAATAATGAGTTCTTCCTGTATTCTTTGGAGAGAGAAACTATGTACTGTTAACATCGACGTCTCATAAAGATGGCTCTCCCGGACCTTTCTGGTTGCATAACTTTTGTTCTTGGATATCACCTAAATGGAAGCCAACAAGGAACACGAGGTCGTTCACAGATTATTTGTCAACACTGAACAGGCTGGTTAGTCTGTCTCACCTTCTTTCCTTGCTTCCCATTCATTCCTGGTGGACCTAAAATCCCTCTGGGTCCCTGGGGGGGGGGCAGGAGGGGGATAGAGAGAGAGGAATACAGAGGAGGTTTCCAAACCAGAGACGAGACGAAGAGAGACACAAATGTTAGAGAAATAAGGGGTGACAGTTGGGAGATTGCATCAGAGAAGTGGCAGGGTTGTCTGATTGGTTTGACTCACAGCCGGTCCCAGTTCGCCAGCCTCTCCCTTCAGCCCAGACGGACCCGGGTTGCCCTGGAAACAGAGAGGGCAGAGGTGAATCAAGATGTGCCGTCTAGCAGGCTTGAGTTCCAGCCGTGCCTCGCTAGAACCTTGAACATCTGAATCAGGTCACTGAAGGGTCGTAGCGAAAGACGGCGTACCCAGCAGCTGAGCAGTTGCTTTGTGAGTGTAACCTAGCAGCACAAGACATTCTGGTGGAAAATACATTAAAAATACTTCTTTCTAATTGAAAATACACTGAAAATATGATTTTCTGTTTGAAAATACATTGAGAAGATGTCTTTCTAGTTGAAAATACATTGAAAAGACGTCTTTCTAGTTGAAAATACATTGAGAAGATGTCTTTCTAGTTGAAAATACATTGAAAAGACGTCTTTCCAGTTGAAAATACATTGAGAAGATGTCTTTCTAGTTGAAAATACATTGAAAAGAAGTCTTTCTAGTTGAAAATACATTGAGAAGACGTCTTTCTAGTTGAAAATACATTGAGAAGACGTCTTTCTAGTTGAAAATACATTGAAAAGACGTATTAAAATACATTTTCCCAGTATGTGTCGCACCGACCCCCAACGACCCTGAACAGCTCATTACTTGGACACTGGTTCCGTATGTTCTGGACATGCTAGCTGGGTTTGGGAGTGTGTCCTTACCAATGGTCCAGGTCGACCTCTAAGACCTATCGACCCAGGCGGTCCCTTCATAGACAGCTGGAGAGAGAGGGAGACCCGTTGCCATGAGTGACAGGCTATCAGTCGACATTAACTACACAACCAACATTCACCGCTTTGCTTTCACTTTTTACTCACACTTGTTATCTATATCTATTAGCAAATTGTTACGATATGTTGTGGTTGTATTGCAGTCAGGTTGTGGTTGTGTTTTGGTTGTGCTGTGGTCACATTACGGTTGTGGTCCATACCTTGGTTTGCTGTAGGATGGCCTGAGCCTGGGCCTCCTGGGCTGATACCACTGGTCCAGTCAGCTGTTTACCACCTGCCTGAAACTACACACACACACACACACACACACACACACACACACACACCAGTAAGTGTCTATTTATCGGCCTTGCACAAGACACTCGGTCTCAGAACTCCTCCTGGTGGTGGGACCACGTAACTGCAGGCATTATGATGGCAGGATCATTTGATGACCAAGTGTCCTGAGTACGTCTTCAATCAGTCCAGTGTATTTTACAAAGGCCTTTTTCCCACTGGATGTTGTCACACAGTACTTATACAGACACCCAGCCTGACGTGGAGGATGTGCCTCACATTCCACATCCTTTCAGTGATGTGTGTTGGATTATGGGAAATGGGGTTTATGTGTTTACTACAGTTCTACATCAGAGGAGCTTTTACTGTCTGTAAATGACAGATGTACAGGGTTGATGATCCCTCCACTCCCAACCCCTCTTGCTCTCGGGAGTCAATTTGTCCTAAACTGCGTCAGTTAATCCTGTCAGCTGTCACCACCGTTCGTCATCCATCATTCATCTGTGTGCAAATAAAACCCTGAATAACTTCATCCTAACATTCGACTTGGAACAGCAGAGGTCTTACTGGCACTATCAGAATGTTTCCTGGAGGACCTGGTATCCCATCAGCCCCATTGAGACCTGGCCGACCTGAAGGACCCTGGGAGAGATAGAAAAAGAGAACGAGAAGGTTGGTTCCTCTGGATTTGTACTAAAAAAACAATCTACCAAATCAGGATGGAGAATGGACACCCCTAAGATAGAAGACCCTAACCCCCCCCCCCCAAAAGACAGTAACCCTCAACCTCAAAAAAGTAGACCCCAACCTTAACCTCAGAAATATAGAAGCCTAAACCTAACCCTAACCTCAGAGATAGAAGACCCAATATCAGAAAGTAGATGATGGTGTGAGTGTGTCACTATCAGGAAGTAGAAGACGGTGTGAGTGTGTCACTATCAGGAAGTAGAAGACGGTGTAAGCGTGTCACAATCAGGAAGTAGATGATGGTGTGAGTGTGTCACAATCAGGAAAAAGATGATGGTGTGAGTGTGTCACTATCAGGAAGTAGATGATGGTGTGAGTGTGTCACTATCAGGGAGGAGATGATGTGAGTGTGTCACTATCAGGAAGTAGATGATGGTGTGAGTGTGTCACTATCAGGAAGTAGATGATGGTGTGAGTGTGTCACTATCAGGAAGTAGATGATGGTGTGAGTGTGTCACTATCAGGGAGGAGATGATGTGAGTGTGTCACTATCAGGAAGTAGATGATGGTGTGAGTGTGTCACTATCAGGAAGTAGATGATGGTGTGAGTGTGTCACTATCAGGAAGTAGATGATGGTGTGAGTGTGTCACAATCAGGGAGGAGATGATGTGAGTGTGGCACAATCAGGAAGTAGATGATGGTGTGAGTGTGTCACTTACGAGTTCTCCAAGATCTCCTTGAGGTCCCACAAGTCCAGTGGGCCC
This sequence comes from Esox niger, assembly GCA_016801105.1. Classification (NCBI taxonomy): domain Eukaryota; kingdom Metazoa; phylum Chordata; class Actinopteri; order Esociformes; family Esocidae; genus Esox; species Esox niger. Next base: position 6,975 of record JACXGJ010017146.1, read on the forward strand.
CTGTGGTCCTGGTTCACCCTGGAGGAGAGCAAAGTAGAGAGTAGAATATACAGTAGAGTATGGATTAGAATAATCAGTGTAGCACAGAGTAAATCTGGGGAACCATGAAGTACATAAATAGGATGATACCTATTGTATATATTCTGTATGTATAGTTATACGTATTTATATATATATATATATAATAATATAATAATAACAACGAGATCTTCTGAAACACATAACTGACTCACCGCTGGTCCTGGAAGACCCACAGGTCCTGTGAAAAAGGTGCCCTACAAGACGAAAGTGGAACAATTACCAGATCGTTTTTAGTGTGCAGGATTGCATCTGTGTGTGTGTGTGTGTGTGTTTGTGGGCATTTGTGTGTGTGTGTGTGTGTGTGTGTGTGTGTGCACTCACTGCTCCAAGGTAAGCAGGTTCTCCTTTCTCTCCTTTCTCTGATCTTTCCTGCTGGAGGAAAAAAACACAGACACACACAGACACACACAGACACACACAGACACACACACACAGACAGACACACACACACACAGACAGACACACACACAGACAGAGAGACAGACACACAGACACACACACACACACACACACTTCTGGTTATTGTAAAACATTCTTGTGAGCTATTTATAAATGTTGAGCTGTTGACAGAGACGCAGTGCAGTCTGGGAAGTACCTGTCCATTCCATGTGCCCGCCCCCTCTCTCTCGGCCAATCCGTAGCGATCGCTAAATTCTTCCTCATATTCATACTCTCTGACATGGTACTCATCTGTCCCATTGTCATAGTCCTCGTACTCGATGATCTGTCAAACGCAGACACACACACACACACACACACACACACAGAATTTGTGATTGTCATTTTATTCCAAATATGTTCAGCTGTCAGTTTAACTGGAGGAACTCTTTCACCTCTCACCTCATACTCCGTGATGTTAGGCGCTATGGTAACCATTGAGAGATCATAGTCAAACTCATCAAACTCTTCCACCCTGGGTCTCCTGAATGGCTTCACCTCCTACACACACACACACACACACACACACACACACACACACACACACACATACTAGTAAACAGAACACTGGCACTTGGAACACTAGTAAACAGAACACTGGTACTTGGAACACTAGTAAACAGAACACTGGCACTTGGAACGCTAGTAAACAGAACACTGGCACTTGGAACACTAGTAAACAGAACACTGGCACTTGGAACACTAGTAAACAGAACACTGGCACATGGAACACTAGTAAACAGAACACTGGCACACGGAACACTAGTAAACAGAACACTGGCACTTGGAACACTAGTAAACAGAACACTGGCACATGGAACACTAGTAAACAGAACACTGGCACATGGAACACTAGTAAACAGAACACTGGCACTTGGAACACTAGTAAACAGAACACTGTCACACGGAACACTAGTAAACAGAACACTGGCACTTGGAACACTAGTAAACAGAACACTAGCACTTGGAACACTAGTAAACAGAACACTGGCACTTGGAACACTAGTAAACAGAACACTGGCACTTGGAACACTAGTAAACAGAACACTGGCACTTGAAACACTAGTAAACAGAACACTGGCACTTGGAACACTGGCAAGCAGAATCTTGACCATATACTCTGGAACACGGAAGGCTTCTGAACAGAACAGTTTTCAGTTTGTTTTTAATGTTCTGGAAATGACCGCTAAAAACAGAACAGTGTTAATTCGACAGCTGTCCTTCACATATGTCAATTGCTTAAAGCCAGACCTTGCCACAGCCACCACTTAACAATGGACATTTACTGAAGATTAAAGATTTTCTGGAGATGGATTGTTTAATACAAATATTTTCAAAAACATAGGAAACAAATAAGCGAACTGAAAAATGCTAAGATGTCTCATTGCAGAGACAGACTGAGAAAAATTGACGTAGAGAGAGACGAAAAGAGAGACAAAGAGAGTGACAAATTGAGAGCTAAAGAGTGAAAAACTAAATGCGTTTAAACATGATTTTAAACTCTAGCGTCACGCCGATCGATGTCACCTGATCAACACGGTCATGATGTGTATGAGCATCTCCTATCTGTCTCCTGATAGGCTGTGCAAAGGTCACTCACCTCCTCGGTCTCTCGTGTCAGGCTGTCGTAGGGCAAGAGGGCGTGGCAGTCAGGAATGTAGTCTTGACAGTAGGTCTCTGCAGCTCTCGGGTCGGGTATGATCAACAACTGTTGAATATCTCCCTGTGGACAGACACTCACCCATGAAAACATTACACAAACACAACGTGATGTCTCCCTGTAGCCACTGGTCGGTTGATGATCTGGCAAATGACAATGACTGCTGGTGTAACAGAATGATCAACAAGTGGGAGATTCAGATCAATGGGATTTTTGTTGTTGTTCCTCTTTAATAAAACATCTCCAAAACTCTAGAAATACAGCTCTGGGAAAAAAATATTTGAACCCTTCTGTTCCTCACTCAAAATCTTCCTTTTCGACTATTTTGGAAAGGAAAGAAAAAGGTGCAGTGGACTCTTCATTTTTTCTGGAGCTGTATGTCAAATCAATCCAAGCCAAGCGTTGTTTCCTTGTAATGGCATCTATGTTTTGATTTTCTCAATGAGTGTGTGTGTGTGTGTGTGAGAGGCATTTAAAGTCAGATCAAAGGGCTCTCCTTCTCTTGGAAATTGTCTCTAGAGCTTTAGGGTCGATCAGTGCCAGACCACTTAATACACACACTCACTCACTGCTTCTCAGTGTCGTTATCTTTCAGTTTCCCTCTCACAGAACCCACCCACACACAATCAAACGTTCCTCCAACACACTCTGGAAAACCTATTCACACCTGACTCTCTCCTTGACAAACACACCTGTTAGAATCCAGACAGGATGAGGGTCACTAATGAATTTGAGTCAGACCACAAAACCATGGTGAAAAGGGGTCAGGGGTTGAAGGTCAGTCTAATAAATTACCCTGGTTGGATTAATGAACATATCCCCCATAGGCCCACTACACAAGTTAAAACTCAAATAATGAATAATAAGAACTATAACCTCCCATAATTATACAGACTACAACCCCAACCAAAAGTCCACTATAAAAACTACAACTCCATAATTACAGGTTCGCTATACAGACTTCAACACCAACCAGAAGTCCATGAAAGAGATTTTTGGAGTTAGCTACCCGTTTTAAGTGGTGCAAAAGACGTTCTGAATGCAATTCTGGAAATTAACCAGACATTCTGCAATTGTATTGAAGCATGTATTACCATAGTCCTGCCATTGTTATGTTCAACCACAGTTACAAAACATGCTTGTGTAAGATGAGAAACTGTAATTCAAAATTCCATGTCCTGTCAGATTTAGAGGAGAGGGTGTAGTACATATCAATGACCACACGAGGGGGTGCAAGAGAGATAAAACTCATCAGGTGTGTGGGTACAGTGGTGAGGCTGGGTGTTTCAGTCACAACGTATTTATTAGGCAGAAGCTCTTAGAGAGAGTAACGGGTGTGAGTGAATGAGTGTGTCAGTGAGAGGTGTTTCTCCTTATATTTACACAGAACAAGCAATGAGACAAGCATTAAGTCATTCTACATATGACTTAATGCTTGTCATTGCTTGACAAGCATTAAGTAAAGTATGAACAGATATCTCTATCATTGTGAAGACACAAAAATTAACAATCAAAATCCTACTTATCGTATCCTTACCTATTACCTAAACCCAAAAAACCCCACCTGAGCCCTAAACCTAACATGCACCCTTTAAACATGTTAAACGTAAATTCGAAAGCACGATTCCCATTCAGTTCTGTTCTGATTCGGTTCTGATTTTCAGTCTCCACCTGGTCAGTGAAATGAATGCAAATGGACAAAAGCAAATTCCAAACAATCTTTGAAAATTCACACACAACCAGAGACACACAGCCGTACCTCAAAGACCTCATCGTCCAGAAGTCTAGTCCCAAACACGGTGACCCCATCAGTGCTGACCTCAGGGTCATGACCTCTCTGCAGCTCCAGGGTCTCCACTTTCTTACAGTCCAAATACAAGGTTACAAACTGGCCTTCCACACTGTATGCTATCCTATGCCACCTGGGGAGTAAGAAAGAGAGAATGAGAGAAAGAGAAAGAAAGAAAGAGAGAAAGAGAGAAAGAAAGAAAGAGAACAAAGGAAAGAGAAAGGAAGAGAGGAAGAGAGGAGAATCAGAAAAAGAGAGTGAGAGGGTGAAAAAGAACGAGAGAAAGGGAGCAAGAGATAAATAGAAAGTGGTAGAGATGGTTTAGTGTGGTAACGGGTGCAACCTTCTTGTTGTCAGACAGTTTAATGGGGTTCAACAACTCATTGTTTGATCATTGTGGTTATAGTCTGGGTATCTGTATAAACACTCTGTATAAAAAGGATCGCTAAAACATGTCTGTTTGAATTACCATCCTGGAGGCGTGTCTGTGTGGTGAGCTGCTAGGTGCTACGTACTACAGCCAGGTTAAACTTCCTGGAGGCGTGTCAGTGTGGTGAGCTGCTAGGTGCTACGTACTACAGCCAGGTTAAACTTCCTGGAGGCGTGTCAGTGTGGTGAG